>JAULAV010008988.1:0-66184 GCA_030789695.1 Scilla litardierei
TGTAATTGTTGACATTTTTTCTCAGAGCGCAAAACAGCGACAATTTTGCCAGGTGTGGGCGCTCATAATTTTGGGTAAATGTAGACATTTTTGCCCTGCACGCAAAACGGTCACAATTTCGCCGGATGTGGGCACTGGTAATTTTGGGTACTAGACATTTTTGCCCAGTGCGCAAAACGGTCACAATTTTGCCGGGTGTATGCGCTGGTAATTTTGGGTAATTGTAGACAGTTTTGCCCAGCTTGCAAAACGGTCTCAATTTTGCCGCGTGTGCGCGCTGATACTTTTGTCGTTTGTGCGCGCTGAGTCACTTTGGGTAGATGTAGACATATTTGGTCAGCGCGCAAAGCTGTCACTATTTTGCAGGTTGTGCGCGCTGGGTCACTTTGTGTAAATGTGGACATTATTTGCGTAGTGCGTATAACAGTCACAATGTTGCGGGTTGTGCGCGTTGGGTAATTTTGGGTAAATATAGACAGTTTTGCTCAGCACGCAAAATGATAACATTTTTGCCAGTCGTGCGCACTGTGTAATTTTTGGTAAATGTAGACAGTTTTCCTCAGCATACAAAACTGTCACATTTTCGTCGGTTGTGCGCGCTGTGTAATTTTTGGAAAATGTAGACAGTTTTGCTCAGCGCGCAAAACGGTCACAATTTTGCCGAATATGCGTGTTTGGAAATTTTGGTCAAATGTATGCAGTTTAGCTCGGCGCGCAAAACGGTCTCAATTTTGCCGGGTGCGCACTGGATAATTTTAGACAAATGTATACTGTTTTTCACAGGATGCAAAACCGTCAAAATTTTGCCGGCTGTGCACGCTGGATAATTTTGGGTAAATGTCGACATTTTTGCCGAGTGCGCAAACGGTCATAATTTTTGCCGGTTGTGCACACATGGCAATTTTGTGAAAATGTAGACATTTTTGCATAGCGCGCAAAACGGTCACAATTTTGCCGGGTGTGCACGCGTGGTAATTTTGGGTAAATGTTGTCATTTTTTGCGCAGCGCGCAAAACAGTCACAATTTTGCCGACTGTGCGCACTGGGTAATTTCGGGTAAATGTAGAAAGTTTTGCTAGCACGCAAAACGGACACAATTTTACCAGTTTTGCGCGCTGGTTAATTTTGGGTAAATGTAGACTATTTTGTAATTTTAGGTAAATGTAGACACTTTTGCTCAGCACGCAAAACGGTCACAATTTTGCCAGATGTGCGCACTGGTTAATTTTGGGTAAATGTAGACATTGTTTGCTCCGTGCGCAAAATGGTCACCATTTTGCTGGTTGTGAGCGTTGAGTAATTTTAGGTAAATGTAGACATTTTTGGTCAATATGCAAAACGGCCACAATTTTGCAGGTTGTGCACGCTGAGGAATTTTGGGAAAATTTATACAGTTTTGCTCTGCACGCAAAACGGTCACAATTTTACCGGTTGTGCGGGCTTAGTAATTCTGGGTAAATGTTGACATTTTTGTTCAGCGCGCAAAAAGGACACAATTTTGCCTGGTGTGTACTGGTAATTTTGGGTAAATGTAGACAGTTTTGCCCACGCGCAAAACGGAAACAATTTTGTCGGCTATGCGCGCTGAGTAATTTTATTTAAATGTAGACATTTTCACACTGTGTGCAAAACGGTCACAATTTTGCCGGGTGTGCATGCTGGGTAATTTTGGGTAAATGTGGACAATTTTTGCGCAGCGCACAAAACAGTCACAATTTTGTCGGCTGTGCACGCTCGGTAATTTTGGGTAAATGTAGACAATTTTGCTAAGCACGCAAAACGGTCACAATTTTGCCGGATGTGCACGCTGGGTATTTTTGGCTTAATGTAGACTATTTTGTAATTTTGGGTAAATGTAGACACTTTTGCTCAGCACGCAATACGGTCACAATTTTGCCGGATGCGCATACTGGGTAATTTTTGTTAAATGTTGACATTTTGTGCTCCGCGCGCAAAATGGTCACCATTTTGCTGGTTGTGGGCGTTGAGTAATTTTGGGTAAATGTAGACATTTTTTGTCAACGTGCAAAACAACAACAATTTTGCGGGTTGTGCGCGCTGAGGAATTTTGGGAAAATTTAGACAGTTTTGTTCAGCGCGCAAAATGTTCACAATTTTATCGGTTGTGCGGGCTGAGTAATTTTGGGTAATGTAGACATTTTTTTCTCAGCACGCAAAATGGTCATAATTATGCCGGTTGTGAGCGTTGAGTAAAATTGGATAAATGTAGACATATTTGGTCAGCACGCAAAACAGTCTCAATTTTGCAGGTTGTGTACGCTGTTGGGTCACTTTGGGTAAATGTAGACATTTGTGCTCAGCGCGCAAAACAGTCACAATTTTGAGGGTTGTGAGCGTTGGGTAATTTTGGGTGAATGTAGATATTATTTGCGTAGCGCGCAAAACAGTCACATTTTTGTCGGTTGTGCGCACTGATTAATTTTGGTTAAATGTAGACAGTTTTGCTCAGCGCGCAAAACTGTCACAATTTTGACGGTTGTGCGCGCTGAGAGAATTTTTAGAAAATGTAGACAGTTTGGGTCAGCGCACAAAACGGTCACAATTTTGCCGGTTGAGTAGGCTCAGTAATTTTGGGTAAATGTTGACATTTTTACGCAGCGTGCAAAACGGTCCCAATATTGCCGGGTGTGCGCGTGGGTATTTTTGGGTAAATGTAGACATTTTTTCCCATCGTGCTAAACGGTCACAATTTTGTCGGGTCTGCGCGCTAGTAATTTTGGGTAAATATAGACAGTTTTGTCCAGCGCGCAAAATGGTCACAATTTTGCCGCATATGCGCACTGAGTAATTTCGGTTAAATGTAGACATTTTTGCTCAGAGCGCAAAACGATCACAATCTTGTCGGTGTTGCACGCTGAGTTACTTTGGGCATATTTGGTCAGCACGCAAAACAGTCGCATTTTTTGTGTGGCGCGTAAAACGGTCGCATTTTTGCCGGTTGTGCGTGCTGGGTAATTTTGGGTATATGTAGACAGTTTTGCCCCGCACGCAAAACGGTCTCATTTCTGCCGGTTGTGCGCATTGGGTAATTTTGGATAAATGTAGACAGTTGTGCTCAGTGCGCAAAACTGTCACAATTTTGCCGGGTGTGCGCGCTGGTATTTTGGCGAAAAGTGGTCACAATGTTGTCGGTTGTGCGCACTGAGTTTTGCTCAGCGCGCAAAGCGGTCACAATTTTGTCGGTTGTACGCACTGAGTCACTTTGGATAAATGTAGACATATTTGGTCAGTGCGCAAAACAGTCACAATTTTGCAGGTTGTGCACGCTGGGTCACTTTGGGTAAATGTAGACATTATTTGTGTAGTGCACAAAACAGTCATAATGTTGGGGGTTGTGCGCGCTGGGTAATTTTGGGTAAATGTAGACAGTTTTGTCAAGCGCGCAAAACGGTTACATTTTGCCGGTTGTGCGCACTATGTATTTTGGGTGAATGTTGACCGTTTTTCGCAGCGCACAAAACTGGCACAATTTCGTCGGTTGTGCGCGCTGTGTAATTTTTGGACAATGTAGACAGTTTTGCTCAACGCTCAAAACGGTCACAATTTTGCCGACAGTGCGCGTTGGATAATTTTGGTCAAATATAGGCAGTTTAGCTCAGCGCGCAAAACGGTCTCAATTTTGTCAGCTGTGCGCGTTGAGTAATTTTGGGCAAATGTAAACTGTTTTGCGCAGGTCGCAAAACAGTCAAAATTTTGCCGGCTGTGCGCGCTGGATAATTTTGGATAAATGTTGACATTTTTGTCCAGTGCGCAAAACGGTCACAATTTTTACCGGTTGTGCCCCATGGCAATTTTGGGTAAATGTAGACATTTTTGCACAACGCGCGAAACGGTCACAATTTTTCCGGGTGTGCACGCTAGTTAATTTTGGGTAAATGTAGATAATTTTGCCCCGCGCGTAAAACGGTCACATTTTTGCCGGTTCTGCGCCCTGTGTAATTATAGGTAAATGTAGACATTTTTTCCCAGCGCGCAAAACGGTCTCAATTTCGCCGGGTGTGGGTGCTGGTAATTTTGGGTACTAGACATTTTTGCCCAGCGTGCAAAACGTTCACAATTTTGCCGGGTGTACACGCTGGTAATTTTGGGTAATTGTAGATAGTTTTGCCCAGCGCACAAAACAGTCATAATTTTGCCGAGTGTGCGCGCTGGTACTTTTGGTTAAATTGTAGGCAGTTTTGCTGAGCGCGCAAAACAGCCACAATTTTGTCGGTTGTGTGCGCTGAGTCATTTTGGGTAGATGTAGACATATTTGGTCAGGGCGCAAAACGGTCACAATTTTGCAGGTTGTGCGCGCTGGGTCACTTTGGGTAAATGTGGACATTATTTAAGTAGTGCGTAAAACAGTCACAATGTTGCGGGTGGTGCGCGCTGGGTAATTTTGGGTAAATGCAGACAGTTCTGCTCAGCGCGCAAAACTGTCACAATTTCGCCGGTTGTTCGCGCTGCGTAATTTTTGGAAAATATAGACTGTTTTGCTCTGCGAGCAAAAAGGTCACAATTTTGTTGATTGTGCGCGATTGGTAATTTTGGTCAATTGTAGGCAGTTTAGCTCGGCGCGCAAAACGGTCTCAATTTTGCCGTAAAAAATCCATATTTTCTCCAAAATATAGAAAATAGCCCAAGCGCAGAAAAATCTGCAAAAATGTCCGTTGGAACCGAAAGATTGCCATGTTCAACTGAAAAATAAGAGTAGACAACATTAAGCCAAAAATCATATTATTTAATAAAAAATACATATCTTCCACAAAAAGTAGAAATAGGCCCGAGTTCAGAAAAATCTGCAACAATGTCCGTTGGTACGTGGAGATTGCCATCTTCAACTGAAAAATAAGTGAAGACAAAATTAGGCTATAAAACATATCATTTAATCAAAAGATCGATATCCTATAGAAAATTTAAAAATACAATCGACCTCAGAAAAATTTCTATTGCAACTAGGAGGTCGCCATTTTATTTTTCAGTCAATAAAATAATATATTTCAATACAAAGATCCAAATCTTCCAGAAAATGTAGAAAATAGTCATGAGTTCAGAAAATACGAAAAATGTCTGTTTGAACCGGGAGATCGCCATCTTCAACTGAAAAATAAAAGAATTTAAAATTAGGCCAAAAATCCTATCATTTAATAAAAAGATCAATATCTTTCAAAAAATTTAGGAAATAGCCCCAAGCTCAGAAAATCAGCGAAAATATCCGTTGGAACCAGAAGATTGCCATCTTAAACTGAAAAATAAGAGAAGAGAAACTTAGGTTATAAAAATCATATCATTTAATAAAACATCCATATCTTCCAGAAAATGTAGAAAATAATCCAAGCTCAGAAAAATATGCAATAATATCCGATGGAACCGGGAGATCGCCATCTACAATTGAAAAAAGTAAGAGAAGACACAATTAGGATTTAAAAATCATATCATTAAATACAAAGATCCATATCTTACAAAAAATGTTAAGTATAGCGCTGAGCTTAGAAAAATCTGTAAAAATGTCTGTTGGAACCGGGAGATCGTCATCTTCAATTGAAAAAAAGAAAGAGAAAATTAGGCCAAAAATCATATCATTTAATAAAAAGATCCGTATCTTCCAGAAAATGTAGTAAAAAGTCCAGAGCTAAGAGAAGTCCATAAAATGCCCGTTGGAACCGAGAGATTGTCATATTCAACTGAAAAATAAGAGAAGATAAAATTAGGCTATAAAAATCATATCATTTAAAATAAAGATCCGTATCTTACAGAAAATATAGAAAATAGCACCGAGCTTAGAAAAATCCGTCAAAAAGTAAGTTGGAACCATGAGATCTTCTTCTTCAACCGAAAAAAGAATAGAACAAAATTAGTCCAAAAATAATATCATTTAAAAAGTAGGTTGGAACCAGGAGATCGCCTTCTTCAACCGAAAAAAAGTGAGAACAAAATTAGTCCAAAAATAATATCATTTAATAAAAAATACGTTTCTTTCAGAAAATGTAGAAAATGGACTCGAGCTCAAAAAAATCCGCAAAAAAGTCCGTTGATCCGGGAGATCGCCATCATCAAATGAAAAATAAGTGATGACAAAATTAGGCTATAAAAATCATATCATTTATAAAAAAACCATATCTTACAGAAAATGTAGAAAATAGCTCGTAGCTCAAACAAATCCACAAAATATCTGTTGGAACCAAGAGGACGCCATCTTCAACAAATAAATAAGAGAAGACCGAAGTAAGCCAAAAATCATATCAAACAATACATATCTTCCAGAAAATGTAGAAAATAGCCCCGAGCTCATAAAAATTTGCAAAAATTGTCGTTTGAACCAGAAGATGCCATCTTCAATTGAAAAATAAGAGAAGATAAACTTAGATGATAAAAATCATATCATTTAATAAAAAGATCCATATCTTCAATAAAATTTAGAGAATATCACTAAGCTCAAAAAAATCCGAAAATTTTTTCCATTTGAACCGAGAGATCGCCATCTTCAAAAGAAAAATAAGAAAAGACAAAATTAGAACCTAAAAATCGTATCATTTAATAAATAAACCCATATGTTCCATAAAATATAGAAAATAGCACCAAATTAGAAAAAATCCGCAAAAATGTCCGTTGGAACCGGGAGATTGCCATGTTCAACTGAAAAAAATAAGGGAAGATAAAATTATGCTATAAAAGTCATATCAATTAATATAAAGATCCATATCTTATAGAAAATGTAGAAAATAGCCCGGAGCTCATAAAAATCCACAAAAATATCCGTTGGAACCGGTAGATTGCTATCTTCAACGAAAAATAAGCAAAGATCAAATTAAACCTAGAAATTATATCATTTAATAAAACGATGGAAATCTTCCCGAAAATGCAAAAAAATAGCCTCAATCTCAGAAAAATCGGCACAATGTCAGTTGGAACAGTGAGATCACCATCTTCAACTTAAAACTAAGAGAAGACAAAATTAGGCCAAAGATGATATCATTTAATAAAAAGATCCGTATCTTCCAGAAAATGTAGAAAATAGCCCCGAGCTCCCAAAAATCAGCAAAATATCAGTTGGAACTAGGAGTTGGAATTTTCAAATTAATAAATAATAAAATACAAAATCAGGCCAAAAAATCAAAACCTTTAATAAAACGATCGATTTCTTCCAGAGCATTCAGAAATTAGCCCCGAGTTCAGAAAAATCCGCAAAAATGTCTTTTAGAACTTGCTGACCGCCATCTTCAAGCGAAAAAAGAAAGAAGATAAACATAGGCTATAAAAATCTTATCATTTAAAAAAATATTTATATCGACAATAAAACACAGAAAATAGCGCAGAGGTCAGAAAAATTCGCAAAAATTTCCGTTGAAACTGGGAGATCGCTATCTTCAATTGAAAAATAAGAGAAGACAAAATTAGGATAGAAAAATCATATCATTTAATAAAAATATCAATATCCTATAGAAAATGTAGAAACTAGTCTCTAGCTTAGAAATATCGGCAAAAATGTCCGTTAGAACATGGTTATTGCCATATTCAACTGAAAAATAAGAGAAGACAAAATTAGCCTACAAAAAAATCATATGAGGGAAATGTGCCTGAGAACGTGCACATGTAGAATTACCTGCGCAAGCCCCCTCTTCGGTGTTTGTAAGTAATTTTTTTTGAATTTTTTTGCAGTAGGTAGATATACTTGTTATGTAGCTCCACACAAAATTTTAGGTCAATCCAACACCGTTTGAGCCTCCGTTCATCTATTTCAAAAATGTTGCGCAAAACTGTCCAGAATGCTGAACAGTTTTGCGTAAAGTTTTTGAAATCGATGAACGGAGGCTCAAACGGTGTTGGATTGACTTGAAATTTTGTGGGAATCTACATAACAAGTATATCTACCTACTACAAAAAAGAAATTCAAAAAAAAACTTACAAACACAGAACAGAGGGGGTGTGCACAAGTAACTCTGCCTGCGCACGTTCTTAAGTAAATTTTTGGGAAATCATATCTTCGAGAAAATGTGGAAAATAGTCCTGCACTCAGAAAATTATGCAAAAATATCAGTTGGAACCAGGAGATTGCCATCTTCAACTGGAAAATAAGAGGAGACAAAATTAGGCCAAAAATCATATCATTTAATAAAACAATCCATGTCTTCCAAAATGTGGAAAATCAGCAGAAGCTCATAAAAATCTGCAAAGCTTTCCATTGGAACCGGGAGATCGCCATCAACTTAGGTTATAAAAATCATATCATTCAATAAAACATCCATATCTTCCAGAAAATGTAGAAAATAATCCCGAGTTATGAAAAATCTGCAACAATGTTCGATGGAACCGGGAGATTGCCACTACAACTGAAATATAAAGGAAGACAAAATTAGGATTTAAAAAATCATATCATTTAATATAAAGATCCATATCTTACAGAAAATATAAAATATAGCATCGAGCTTAGAAAAATCTACTAAGAATGTCTGTTGGAACCGGGAGATCGTCGTTTTCAACTAAAAAAATGGAAAGAAAAATTAGGCCAAAAATCATGTCATTTAATAAAAAGAGCCATATATTCCAGAAAATATAGAAAATAGTCCGGAGCTCAGAGAAGTCTGCGAAATGTCCATTGGAATCGGGAGATCGTCATATTCAATAGAAAATAAGAGAAGATAAAATTAGGCTACAAAAATCAAATCATTCAATATAAAGATCCGTATCTTACAGAAATGTAGAAAATAGCCCCGAGCTTAGAAAAAACTGCAAAAAAGTCCGTTGGAATCTGGAGACCGTCTCCTTCAACCGAAAATAGAAGAGAAGACAAAATTAGATTATAAAAAATCATATCATTTATAAAGATTCATATCGTACAGAAAATATAGAAAATAGCACGTAGCTCAAAAAATCCGCAAATAAGTCCGTTGGAACCAAGCGATCCCATCTTCAAGAAAAAAAAATAAGAGAAGCCAAAATTAGGTTAAATAGTCGTATCAAATGATCCATATCTACCAGAAAATGCAGAAAATAGCCCCAAGCTCATAAAAATTCGCAAAAAATTCTGTTTAAAACGGGAGACACCATCTTCAACTGAAAAATAAGAGACGATAAACTGAGACGATAAAAATCATATCATGTAATAAAAAGATCCATGTCGTCCATAAAATTTGAAAATAGCACCAAGACAGAAAAGTCCAAAAAATGTCAGTTGGAACCGAGAGATCGCCATTTTCAGTAAAAAATAAGAGACGACAAAATTAAAACCTAAAAATCGTATCATTTAATATAAAGATCCATAGCATACAGAAAATGTAGAAATTATCCCAGAGTTCATAAAAATTCGCAAAAATATCCGTTGGAACCGGGATATCGATATCTTCAACGAAAAAAATAAGAGAAGACAACATTAAACCAAAAAATTATATCATTTAATAAAATGATCCATATCTTCCAGAAAAGGTAGAAAATAGCACCGATCTCAGAAAAATCGGCAAAGGAATAGTGAGATCACCATCTTCAACTTAAAAGTAAGAGAAGACGAAATTAGGCTAAATATGAAATCAATTAATAAAAAGATCCATATCTTCTAAAAATGCAGAAAATAGCCGCAAGCTTAGAAAAATCGGCAAAATGTCAGTTAGAACTAACGGATCAGAATTTTCGACTTTAAATAAGAGAAAACAAAATTAGGTCAAAAAAATCATATTATTTAATAAAACTATTCATATCTTTCAGATACTGTAGAAAATAGGTCGGAGCTCAGAAAAATCTGTAAAAATGTTCGATGGAACCGGGAGATCGTCATCTTCAATTAAAAAATAAGATAAGCGGAACTTAGGTCATAAAAATCATATGATTTAATAAAAGGCTCCATATCGTCCAGAAAATATAGAAAAATAGACTCAAGCTCAGAAAAATTCGTAAAAATGTCTGTTGGAACGAGGAGATCGCCATCTTCAATAGAAAAATATGAGAAAACAAAATTAAGGTAAGAAAATCACATCCTTTAATATGAAGACACATGTCTTCCAAAAATGTAGAAAATAGCACTGAACTCAGAAATATCCGAAAAAATATCCGTTGGAATCGAGAGATCACACTCTTCAACTTAAAAATAGGAGATGACAAAATTAGACCCAAAAATCATATCGTTTAATAAAACGATCCATATCTTCTAGAAAATTTAGAAAATAGCCTGGAGCTCTGAAAATCCGTAAAAATGCCCGTTGGAACCGAGAGATCGCCATCAACTGAAAACTAAGAAAAAAAATTAAGCCAAAAATCATATCATTTAATAAAAAGATCCATATCTTTCGAAAAATGTTGAAAAATAGCTTCGAGCTCAGAAAAATCCGCCAAAATATCCGTTGGAACCTGGAAATCAACATATTCAACCGAAAAATAGGGGAAGACAAAAGTAGGCCAAAAAATCATGCCGTTTAATAAAAAGAAACATATCTTCCAGAAAATGTAGAAATAGCCCCAAACTCAGAAAAATTTGCAAAAATGTCCGTTGGAAACCGGAGATCGCCATCTTCAAACAGAAAATAAGAAAAGACAAAATTAGGCCAAAATATCATATCATTTTAATAAAACAATCCATATCTTCCAAAAATGTGGAAAATAGGCCAGAGCATAAAAAATTCGCAAAAATGTCTGTTGGAGCCGGATGATCGCCATCTTCAACTGGAATATAAGAGAAGACAAAATTAGGCCAAAAATTATACCATTCTATAAAAAGATCGTCATCTTCAACTGGAAAATAAGAAAAGACAATTTTAGGATAGAAAAATCCTATCAATTAAAAAAAGATCCATTTCTTTCATAAAATGTATAAAATAGCACGAAGCTTCGAAAATGATATATAAAAATCATACACAAGAACCAACCCAACCCTACTCAAGGGTCAAATTTCCACACAGAGAATTACTAACTCCCACACAGAGAATTAGGGTTAGTCCTACAGTAGGACACCAAACTCCCACAAAAGAGAATTAGGGTTTCAATGAAAACACAAAGTAAAATAAATATTCTTACCTATGCCTTGAGATTAAATTGCTCATTAATGAATGCAAGGCAAAGAAGAGGATTTCCAAGTGATGAGATTAGCTTGAAAGCACTTGGATGATTTCCCTTGAGCTTGACTTCAATGCATAAAGGAGAGAATGATCTCTAAGAGGGAAATGGGAGAGTTTGAGAGTGGCTTAATGATTCTCAAATGATCTTCAATAGTTCCAAGAAGTTCTAATGAACTCAGTCCTCTCATATTTATATATAGGAAGCCAAAAGAAATCCTCAAACCCAAGCAAAAATCCAAAATGAATTAATTTGCAACTGCTAGATTTTGGCAATTTACGGCACGGCCAGTCGACTGATGAACAACTGATAGTCGATTGGTCAACAGCTGTAAAATTCCCAACGGCTATAATCTGAGCCAGGACAGGCGACTGTGGAAGGCTACACAGGCGATTGTAAATAGACATGCGACTGTAAAAACTTCATTAGTCGACGACTTACAAATTGGGATGAAGCCCAGAAAATGCAAGTTGTGCACAGATGACTATAGAGCAATTCACACGCGACTGAATATCCTTCAGCAGACAACTGTCACTAGAGATGGAAATGAGTTGAGAAAAATGCAACTTTCGCACTTATGCCTTCAGACGATAGATGATCATTTCACAGGCGACTGTAATTCTACAAGAGACTGTAAATACTTCATCAGTCGACTGACTTGCAAATTGGGGATGAAACCCAGAAAATACAAGTTACGCACAGACGACTGTAGAATAATTCCCAAGCGTCTGTTGGAAGACAGGCGACTGTAAATTGAACTTCAGTCAAATGTTCCAAAAGCTCAAGTAAGAGTCAATAAAAAGGTTGACTTGATCAGTGTACAACAACCGACTGTAGGAGGCTGGCCAGGCACCTGGAATCACCCAGTCGCCTGACATTCCTTCATCTGTCGCCTGTTGGAGAGCCAAAGACTCCAATTGAGTCATTTGGCATAATGAACCTATTGGATTAAATTCTATGATAATCCTAAGTCTCACTAAGATGGTTATATTCATATGCATGAATGACCATCTATCAAGGCATTACATTAAACCTAGACTCATAAAGAGAAAAGCAATAAATGAAATATTACATGGATTACATTGCTTTTCTTAGAGTCTATGGTTTCAAAGCTAGATGCCTTGATGCTCCTTTATGATCTCTAAGCTTTGGCACCTCATGTCCAAGCTTTGGCATTGCTCCACTTGATGTACATCCTTACACCAAGCTATTAGTCTCCAAAGCATGCTATTCTCCATTTGATAAACATGAGACTAAAATAAGAGAGTTAGTAACATCATAATGTTGTGATCATCATCAAAATAACATTGGTATGAAACATAAATACCCAACAAATATCATATCATTTAATAAAATGATCCATATCTTCCAAAAATGTGGAAAATATGCCGGAGCTCAGAAAAATCTGCAAAAATGTCCATTAGAACCGGATTATCGCCATCTTCAACTAGAATATAAGAAAAGACAAAATTACGCCAAAATCATATCATTTAAAGATTGCCACCTTCAATTGAAAAATAAGAGAAGACATATTTAAGCTAGAAAAATCATGTCAATTAATAAAAAGATCCATATCTTCCAGAAAATGCAGAAAATGACCCCGAGCTTAGAAAAATAGCAAAATGTTAGCTGGAACCGATCGAAATTTTCAACTTAAAAATCAAAGAAAACAAAATTAGGCCAAAAACTCATATCCTTTAATAAAACTATTCATATCTTCCAGATAATTTGGAAAATAGGCAGGAGCTCAGAAAAATCAGCAAAAAATGTCCGATTGAACCGGAAGATCGTCATCTTCAATTGAAAAATAAGACAAGCGAAACTTAGGTCATAAAAATCTTATCATTTAATTAAAATCTCCATATCATCTAGGAAATGTAGAAAATAGCCTCGAGCTCAGAAAAATCAGCAAAAATGTCTGTCAGAACGATAAGATTGCCATCTTCAATAGAAAAATAAGTGAAGACAAAATTAGAGTATGAAAATCATATCATTTAATATAAAGATACATGTCTTTCAGAAAATGTAGAAAATAACACTAAACTAAGATTAGGTGACAAAAATATCTGTTGGAACCGAGAGATCGCACACTTCAACATAAAAATAAGAGAAGACAAAATTAGGCCAAAAAATCATATCATTTAATTAAACGATCCATATCTTCCAGAAAATTGAAAAAACCAGTTAGGAGCTCAGAAAATCCGCAAAAATGTCCGTTGGAACCAGGAGATCGCTTTCAACTAAAAACTAATAAAAGAAAAATTAGTACAAAAAATCATATCATTTAATAAAAGATCAATATCTTCCAGAAAATGTAGAAATAGCTGCAAACTCAAAAAAATCCACAAAGATGTCTGTTGGAACCTGGAGATCGCCATCTTCAACTTGAAAATAAGAGAAGACAAAATTAGCCAAATATATCATATCATTTAATAAAAAATCCAAATCTTCAAAAAATGTGGAAAATAGGCCGGAGCTCAGAGAAAACCGCAAAAATGTCCGTTGGAACCGGGTGATTGCCATCTTCAACTAGAATATAAGTTAAGACAAAATTTTCCATAAAAATCATATCATTTATTAAAAAGATCACCTTCTTCAATAGGAAAATAAGAGAAGACAAATTTAGGCTAGAAAAATCATATCAATTAATAAAAAGATCCATATCTTTCATAGAATGTAAAATATATCACCAATCTCAAAAATGATATATAACAATCTTTTCAGTTAAAGATGTCGCTATCCCGGTTACAACGGACAATTTTATAGATGAAGTGGCGATTTCCCGGTTCTGAATTTTGTCTTCTCTTATATTTCAGTTGAAGATGGCCATTTCCAGGTTCCAACGAACATTTTTTGGCCTAATTTTGTCTTCTCTGATATCATTTAATAAAAAAATCCATATATTCTAGAAAATGTAAAAAATAGCCCGGAGCTCAGAAAATCTGCAAAAATGTCCGTTGGAACCGGGAGATCGTCAAATTCTACAGGAAAATAAGAGAAGACAAAATTAGGCCAAAAATCATATCCTTTAATAAAATGATCCATAAAAAGTGGAAAATGGCAGGAGCTCAGAAAAATCCGCAATATGTCAGTCGGGACCGAGAAAATGCCATCTTCAAATGAAATATAAGAGAAGACAAAATTAGGCAAAAAAATCATATCATTTAATAAAAAGATCAACATCTTCAACAGGAAAATTAGAGACGACAAATTTAGGCTAGAAAAATCATATCAATTAATAAAATGATCCATATCTTTCATAAAATGTAGAAAATTGCACCAAGATCAGAACATGATTTATAAAAATCATTTCAGTTGAAGATGGCGATATCCCAGTTACAACGGACATTTTTATAGATGAAGATGGTGATTTCCCGGTTCAGATTTTGTCTTCTCTTATATTTCAATTGAAGATAGCGATTTCCCGGTTCCAACGGAGATTTTTTGGCCCAATTTTATCTTCTTTGGTATCATTTAACAAAATGATCCATATATTCCAAAAATGTGAAAATTAGCCCGGAGCACAGAAATATCCGTAAAATGTCCGTTGGAACCGGGAGATCGCCAACTTCTACTGGAAAATTAAGAGAAGACAAAATTAGGCCAAAAATCATATCATTTAATAAAACGGTCAATATCCTCCAGAAAATGTGGAAAATAACCCAGAGCTTAGAAAAATCCGCAAAAATTTCCTTTAGGACCAAGAGAACGCCATCTTCAACTGAAATATAAGAAAAGACAAAATTAGGCCAAAAAATCATATCATTCATAATAAAAATCTCCATCTTCAACTTGAAAATAAGAGAAAACAAATTTCGGTTATAAAATCATATCATTTAATAAAAAGATCCATATCTTTCATAAAATGTAGAAAATAGCCCGGAGCTCAGAAAAATGCACAAAAATGTTTGTTGGAACTGGGAGATCGTCATCTTTAACTTAAAAATCATAGAAGACAAACTTAAGCTATCAAAATCATATCATTTAATAAAAAGATCCATATCTTCCATAGAATAAAGAAAATAGCATCGATCTCAGAAAAACTAAAAAAAATGTCAGTTGGAACCGGAAGATCGCCATGTTCAGCTGAAAAATAAGAGAAGACAAAATTTGGCAATAAAAATCATATCATTTAATATAAATATTCTTATTTTCCATAAAATGAAGAAAATATCCCCGAGCTCAGAAAAATCCGTAAAAATATCCGTCCGAACCGAGAGATTGCCAAATTTAACAAAACAATAGAAGACAAAAATTAGGCTTAAAATCATATCATTTAATAAAACGATCGATATCTTCCAGATAATGCAGAAAATAGTCCGCAGCATAGAAAAATCCGCAAAAATATCTGTTGGTTCTAGGAGATCGCCATCATCTACGAAAAAATAAGAGAAGAAAATATTAGGCCAAAAAAGCATAACAATTAGTAAAACGATCGATATCTTCCAGAAAATACAGAAAATAACCCCGAGTTCAGAAAAATCCGCAAAAAATGTCTGTTGGAACTGGGAGACCGCCATCTTCAAGTGAAAAATAAGAGATGATAAACGCAGGTTATAAAAATCGTAACATTTAATAAAAATATCCATTTCGACAAGAAAACGTAGAAAATCGCGTCGAGGTTTGAAAAATCCGAAAAAAATTTCCGTTGGAAACGGGAGTTCGCCATCTTCAATTGAAAAATAAGAGAAGACAAAATTATGATAGAAAAATCATATCATTTAATAAAAAGATATATATCTTACAGAAAACGTTGAAACTAGTCTCGAGATGAGAAATATCGATAAAAATGTCCGGTGGAACCGGGATATTGACATCTTCAACTGAAAAATAAGATAAGACAAAATTAGCCTACAAAAATCATATAATGTAATAAAAAGATCCATATGCTTGAGAAATTGTAGAAAATAGCCTCGAGCTGAGAAAAATCCGCAAAAATATCATTTGGAACTGGGAGATCGCCATATTCAACTGAAAATAAGAGAAGACAAAATTAAACCAAAATATAATATCATTTAGTAAAACGATCCAAGTCTTCCAAAAATGTGGAAATTTGGCCGTAGCTCTGACAAATCCGTAAAAATTTCCGTTGGAACCGGGAGATCGACATCTTCAATTGGAAATAAGAGAAGACAAATTTAGGCAGAAAAATCATGTCATTTAACAAAAAGATAAATATCTTTCATAAAAGTAAAAAATTGCACCAAGCTCAGAAAATCATAAATAAAATTCTTTCAATTGAAAATGGTGATATTCCTGTTACAATGGACATTTTTATAGATGAAGATGGTGATTTCCTATTTCCGAATTTTGTCTTCTCTTATATTTCAGTCGAAGATGGCGATTTCCCGATTCCAACAAACAGTTTTTGGCCTAATTTTTTCTTCTCCGATGTCATTTAATAAAAGGATCCATATCTTTCGGAAAATGTGAAAAAACGCCTGTAGCTCAGAAATATCGACAAAAATGTTCGTTGGAACCCAGAGATCGCCAATTTCAACTAGAAAATACGAGAAGATAAAATTAGGCCAAAAATCATATCATTTAATAGAACGGTCCATATCTTCCAGAAAATGTGGAAAATAGCCTGGAGCTCAGAAAAATCCGCAAAAATGTCATTTGGGACCGAGAGAATATAATAGAAGAAAAAATATAATAGAAGAAAAAATTAGGCCAAAAAATCATATCATTCAGTATACAGATCGTGATGTGAACCAGTCCAACAAATTACAAAATGAAGACCTAATTCTAAGTGAAGGCCCAATGACAAGAGGGAGGCTAAAGAGAATGCAAGATACAATTGGGATCCAAGTAGAAGCATTGCTGGCCCAAGAAAGTAGTGCAAAAAGAAGCAAATCAGGCCTTAATCTTGCTAATCCAAGCCCAAGAAAATTAAGGCCACAGATTGGATGATTCTGAATTATTTGGAGAATAAGAAGAGTCATTTGCAATCAAACTTTAGAATTCATGGGGGAATATCAAGAGTCATGTGCAACCATTAGTTCTTAATTCATGGGGAGATGAAGAGTCATACCATTAATTCTGAATTAATGGGGAGATGAAGAGTCATACCATTAAAATCAGAATTCATGGGGAGATCAAAAGTCATACTATTTACTCTGAATTCATGGGGGAGATCAAGAGCCATAAGCGGTCTTTAATTAGTGTCTTTTAAAGAGTCTCTTTAGTTTCCAAAGATCTACCTATAAATAGAGCATGTAATCCTTTGTAACATGCATCAATCAGATTATCAATTTAGAATTTAAGTGTTCTCTCATATTGTCTGAGTTTTTATCTTCTTTAGCTATTGTGGAACCTTGCCTTGTCAATCTTCCTTATAAGATTGGTGATCCAAATCTGCAAAAGCCCCCAATTCATGCTTCAACCCAAGTGTGTTGCTGTGTGGATTGGTTAAACTCGTGATCGTGGTTGGGCAAGTGGTCTAAGTAGCAGGTCACGTTCTTTTCAACATTGGTTGGCTATTTGCATTTGTCAGGTCAGTGAACCATCCTTATCTAGAGCTTATCACTCCCTATTTCCTATCACTTATTCTGGAGTGTGATGCTCATATCCTTCTTTTAAGTTTGTTTTCAAGTTTTTTGAACGTCCTATGCTGTGAAGATCGGGCCACCTCTCTGGTTTCACATCATTTGGTATCAGAGCCCCATGTAGACACGGTAGGTTTCTTTCAATCATTTTGTTGCTTCAAAAAAAATTTCTCTTTCAAATCCTTTCCTTTCCTTTGTTTCTGCTAAAACAAGAAACTTTCCAAAATCTTTCACTTAGTTTATTTCTTAGTGAGCAAGATTTTTGTTTTATCTTTCAACTTTTTAGAGCCTTTGTTTGTTTGCTGTTTATTTAGTTTGTACAATTAAAGCACCCAAAAAACCAAAAAAAAAACCCAAAAGCAAAAGGAAAAATCTGAAAAAAAACAAAAGCAAAAAATGTAAAGCTTGGCAAAAAAATGAGAAAGAAAAACAAACAGTGGTGCTCAATTCAGTTCTTACATTCTGTCATCTTACAAATTTCATAGCTCTTATTGTTGCATTTTTGTCTTGCACTACTAAAAAATTCCCTTCTTTTCATTGAATTCCTACTCTAGACCTAATCCTACTTCAGGCCTAAACCCATCCATTATTCACAATTTTACCAACCACCACTACATAATTGGTTGAAGTGAGTTATTGGCATTATTGGATTAGTCAACAAGGATTTGGGTTGCATACGAGCTAAGGACAGATTCTGAGGGAATTGTGAGTTGGTGAGATTATCTAGAGTGTATTTTTTTCTTTCACTAACATGGCAGGAAATCCAGAAGAGACTACACAACATGGAGAATCGTATTTTCAAATGCAAGCTTTAGTGAGCCATCTTGAGAGATTGTTTGACAGAAACCTAGCACGAATCCATGAACGATTAGATCAAATGGAGAATCAAGCTTCTACATAACAAAATCCTCCAAACAATCAAGAACAACCCCTTGGAGATATTGAGAGCCAAGTTGATGGGGATGAATTTGAAGATCACCAGCCAAGAAGAAGGAGATTTCATTATGATGAACAAAGCAAACATAGAAAACGAGGAGACAACATTGGTGGAATTAAAATCAAATTACCTTCTTTTCAAGGCAAAAATGATCCTCATGCGTATTTGGAGTGGGAAATGCGTGTTGAGCAAATTTTCTCATACCATGACTACTCTGAAGGTAACAAGGTGAAACTTGTAGCTCCTGAGTTTACTGATTATGCTCTTATTTGGTGGGATCAGGTGCAAAAAGAAAAAGAACGATAGGGAGAACGTCCCACTTGGATAGGAATGAAATCAACCATGAGAAGGAGGTTTATTCCATCTTATTACCATAGGGAACTTCATCAAACACTGCAACGACTCAATCAAGGCTCGAAGAGTATAGATGAGTATCACAAAGAGATGGAGATTGACATGATTCGAGCAAATGTTGTGGAGGACAGAGAAGCAACAATTGTTCGTTTCTTGCGTGGCCTTAATCTTGATATTTTTGATGCTGTAGAGATGCATCGCTATGTAGAGTTTTAGGAGATGGTCCCCTAAGCCATCAAGGTAGAACAACAACTAAAGAGGAGAAATGTTGCAAGGAATGGCTCTAATTCTTTTAGCCCTTGGAAGAGAAGTTCAAAGAGAGATACTCCATCTAGTTCGAAGGAGAATACTTCGAAGAAAGTTGAGAAGACAGCTGATATTCCAAAGAAGACACAAACTGAAGCAAATACTTCTAGAACCGTGACATAAGATCCTTCAAATGCCAAGGGAGAGGACACATTTCTAGCGAGTGCCCTAACAAGCGCACCATGATAATCAATAACCATGGTGACTAGGAGACTGAAGAAGAACAATCTGATGAAGAAGATGAGATGCTGCTTGAAGATGATGACGGAGAAATTGCTGTCGAAGGAGAATTTCTTGTGACTAGAATAGCACTTAGCATTCAAATGAAGGATGAAGAGAACAACCAAAGAGAGAACTTGTTCCACACACGCTGCCTAGTCCAAGGGAAAGTATGCAGTGTAATCATAGATGGAGGAAGAGGCAGCAATGTAGCAAGTGCTGAATTAGTGGAGAAGTTGAGTCTTCCAACCTTCAAGCATCGTCAACCCTACAAGCTACAATGGCTTAACGAATGTGGAGAGTCGAAGCTAACAAAACACGTCACAATCCTATTTTCTATTGGCAAATATAGAGATGAAATAATCAGTGACGTTGTTCACATGAAAGCATGTCATCTCTTGTTGGGCAGACCGTGGCAGTTTGATCGTTGTGTAACACATGATGGGTACTTAAACCATTATTCTTTTGTACTTCGAGGGGAGACTATAACCCTCCTTCCATTATCTCCAAAACAAATAATAGAAGATCAAATAAAGAGAGAAAAGAAAAGAGAATGTGAGAAAGGAAAAATAGCCCCGAGTTCAGAAAAATCCGCAAAAATGTCTGTTGGAACTGGCTGACCGCCATCTTCAAGCGAAAAAGAGAGAGGATAAACATAGGGTAAATCTTATCATTTAAAAAATATTTATATCGACAATAAAACACAGAAAATAGCACGGAGGTCAGAAAAATTTGCAAAAATTTCCGTTGAAACCGGGAGATCGCTATCTTCAATTGAAAAATAAGAGAAGACAAAATTAGGATAGAAAAATCATATCATTTAATAAAAATATCAATATCCTATAGAAAATGTAGAAACTAGTCTCGAGCTTAGAAATATCAGCAAAAATGTCCGTTTGACTTGGATATTGCCATCTTCAACTGAAAAATAAGAGAAGACAAAATTAGCCTACAAAAAAATCATATGAGGGAAAGGTGCCTGAGAACATGCACAGGTAGAATTACCTGCGCAAGCCCCCTCTTCGGTGTTCGTGAG
Source organism: Scilla litardierei (assembly GCA_030789695.1). Taxonomy (NCBI): domain Eukaryota; kingdom Viridiplantae; phylum Streptophyta; class Magnoliopsida; order Asparagales; family Asparagaceae; genus Scilla; species Scilla litardierei. The sequence continues at coordinate 20,444 of JAULAV010008988.1, forward strand.
TAATTTTTTTTGAATTTTTTTGCAGTAGGTAGATATACTTGTTATGTAGCTTCCCACAAAATTTCAGGTCAATCCAACAACATTTGAGCATCCGTTCATTCTGGACAGTTTTGCGCAACGTTTTTGAAATCGATGAACGGAGGCTCAAACAGTGTTGGATTGTCCTAAAATTTTGTGTGGAACTACATAACAAGTATATCTACCTACTACATAAAATAAATTCAAAAAAAATACTTACAAACACCGAACAGAGGGGGCGTGCACAGGTAACTCTGCCTGCGCACGTTCTTAGGTGCGTTTTGGGAAATCATATAATGTAATAAAATATCCATATCTTCAAGAAAATATGGAAAATAGTCCTACGCTCAGAAAAATCTGCAAAAATATCAGTTGGAACCGGGAGATTGCCATCTTCAACTGGAAAAATAAGAGGAGACAAAATTAGGCCAAAAATCATATCATTTAATAAAACAATCCATGTCTTCCAAAATGTGGAAAATAGGCAGAAGCTCATAAAAATCTGCAAAACTTTCCATTGGAACCGGGAGATTGCCATCGACTTACGTTATAAAAATCATATCATTCAATAAAACATCCATATCTTCCAGAAAATGTAGAAAATAATCCCGAGTTATGAAAAATCTGCAACAATATCCGATGGAACCGGGAGATGGCCACTACAACAGAAATATAAAGGAAGAAAAAATTAGGATTTAAAAATCAGATCATTTAATACAAAGATCCATATCTTACAGAAAATGTAAAATAAGCGTCGAGCTCAGAAAAATCTGCTAAGAATGTCTGTTGGAACCGGGAGATCGTCGTCTTCAACTAAAAAATGGAAAGACAAAATTAGGCCAAAATCATGTCATTTAATAAAAAGATCCATATATTCCAAAAAAATATAGAAAATAGTCCGGAGCTCAGAGAAGTCTGCAAAATGTCCATTGGAATTGGGAGATCGTCATATTCAATAGAAAAATAAGAGAAGATAAAATTAGGCTACAAAAATCAAATCATTCAATATAAAGATCCATATCTTATAGAAAATGTAGAAAATAGACTCGAGCTTAGAAAAAACCGTAAAAAGCCCGTTGGAACCTAGAGACCATCTTCTTCAACCGAAAATAGAAGAGAAGAAAAAATTAGATTATAAAAATCATATCATTTATAAAGATTCATATCATACAGAAAATGTAGAAAATAGCACGTAGCTCAAAAAATCCGCAAATAAGTCCGTTGGAACCAAGCGATTGCCATCTTCAACGGAAAAAATAAGAGAAGCCAAAATTAGGTTAAATAATCGTATCAAATGATCCATATCTTCCAGAAAATGCAAAAAATAGCCCCGAGCTCATAAAAATTCGCAAAAAATTCCGTTTAAAACGGGAGTCACCATCTTCAACTGAATAATAAGAGACGATAAACTGAGACGATAAAAATCATATCATGTAATAAAAAGATCCATGTCATCCATAAAATTTAGAAAATAGCACCGAGACAGAAAAGTCCAAAAATGTCAGTTGGAACCGAGAGATCGCCATTTTCAGTAAAATAATAAGAGAAGACAAAATTAAAACCAAAAAATCGTATCATTTAATATAAAGATCCATATCATACAGAAAATGTAGAAATTATCTCAGAGTTCATAAAAATCCGCAAAAATATCTGTTGGAACAGGGAGATCGATATCTTCAACGAAAAAAAATAAGAGAAGACAACATTAAACCAAAAAATTATATAATTTAATAAAATGATCCATATCTTCCAGAAAAGGTAGAAAATAGCACCGATCTCAGAAAAATCGGCAAAGGAACGGTGAGATCGCAATCTTCAACTTAAAAGTAAGAGAAGACGAAATTAGGCCAAATATGAAATTAATTAATAAAAAGATCCATATCTTCCAGAAAATGTAGAAAATAGCCGCAAGCTTAGAAAATCGGCAAAATGTCAGTTGGAACCAGAGGATCGGAATTTTCGAGTTTAAAAAAAAAGAGAAAACAAAATTAGGTCAAAAAATCATATTATTTAATAAAACTATTCATATCTTTAGATATTGTAGAAAATAGGCCGGAGCTCAGAAAAATCTGCAAAAATGTCCGATGGAACCGGGAGATCGTCATCTTCAATTAAAAAATAAGATAACCGAAACTTAGATCATAAAAATCATATGATTTAATAAAAGGCTCCATATCGTCCAGAAAATGTAGAAAAATAGCCTCAAGCTCAGAAAAATCCGTAAAAATGTCTGTTGGAACGAGGAGATCGCCATCTTTAATAGAAAAATATGAGAAAACAAAAATAAGGTAAGAAAATCATATCCTTTAATATGAAGACACATGTCTTCCAAAAATGTAGAAAATAGCATCGAACTCAGAAATATCCGGAAAAATATCCATTGGAACCGAGAGATCACACTCTTCAACTTAAAAATAGGAGATGACAAAATTAGACCAAAAAATCATATCGTTTAATAAAACGATCCATATCTTCCAGAAACTTTAGAAAATATACATGAGCTCTGAAAATCCGCAAAAATGTCCGTTGGAACCGAGAGATCGCCATCAACTGAAAACTAAGAAAAGAAAAAATTAGCCAAAAATCATATCATTTAATAAAAAGGTCCATATCTTCCGAAAAATGTTGAGAAATAGCTTCGAGCTCAGAAAAATCCTCCAAAATATCCGTTGGAACCTGGAAATCAATATATTCAATCGAAAAATAAGAGAATACAAAATTAGGCTAAAAAATCATGTCGTTTAATAAAAAGAAACATATCTTCCAGAAAATGTAGAAATAGCTCCAAACTTAGAAAAATTCGCAAAAATGTCCTTTGGAAACTGGAGATCGCCATCTTCAAATAGAAAATAAGAAAATACAAAATTAGGCCAAAATATCATATCATTTTAATAAAACAATCAATATCTTCCAAAAATGTGGAAAATAGGCCAGAGCATAAAAAAATCCGCAAAAATTTCTGTTGGAGCCGGATGATCGCCATCTTCAACTGGAATATAAGAGAAGACAAAATTAGGCCAAAAATTATACCATTTAATAAAAAGATCGTCATCTTCAACTGGAAAATAAGAAAACACATTTTTAGGATAGAAAAATCCTATCAATTAAAAGAAGATCCATTTCTTTCATAAAATGTATAAAATTGCATCAAGCTCCGAAAATGATATATAAAAATCTTTTCAGTCAATGATGGCGATTTCCCGGTTACAACCGACATTTTTATAGATGAAGATGGCGATTTCCATGTTCCGAATTTTGTCTTCTCTTATCATTCAGTTGAAGACCGGTTCCAACAAACATTTTTGGCCTAATTTTGTCTTCTTTAATATCATTTAATAAAACGATCCATATATTCCAGAAATATGGAAAATATCACGGAGATCAGAAATATCGACAAAAATGTCTGTTGGAACCGGGAGATTGCCAACTTCAACTGGAAATTAAGAGAAGACAAAATTAGGCCAAAAAATCATGTCATTTAATAAAACGTTCCATATCTTCCAGAAAATGTGGAAAATAGCCCAGAGCTCAGAAAAATACGCAAAAATTTCCTTTGGGACTAAGAGAATGCCATCTTCAACTGAAATATAAGAGAAAACAAAATTAAGCAATAATAATCTTATGAATCAAGTACTGGGGGAGGAACCCCCAGCCCTTTATTTATAGGCATGATAGGAGAGTTGAAATATAGAATACATAGATATGGGCGTATCGCTAAGATACCCACAATCCTAACCGACTCTGGTATTTCCATTTACAACACTCCCCCTTATCCAGCCATAGGTGTGGACTCTGCGCAAGAGTACTTCGGGATTCTGAGCGTAATAAGAGTCTCACATGGGGTGGATACTTCAGGATCCTGAGTTGGTGAGGTTTACCTCGTTAAAACCTTTAGTTATGGAAAACCCAACCCTGTGGGAGAAACTATAGTTAAGCAAAAAGAGTACAAACGCTCTTTAACTCCCCCTGATTTATACAAGTGACTCTGCTCATGAATACTTCTGGATTCTAAGCGTCACAAAGGTGTGGATAGTTCAGGATCCAGAGTTGATGTGATTTGCCTCGTTAATACCTTTGGCAATGGAAAAATCCAGTAGGAAAAACCATAGCTAAGGGAAAAGAGTACAAATTCCCTCAACTCCCCCTGATCTGTAAAAGCTCTTAGGCTTTCAGATCTCTTAGGCTTATCTCATCTCTCCTATTTACAACATTTCGAAAATATACACAGATTACAAAGTTATCTCAATTAAGCAACTGCTGAATCCAGAAACTCTGTAGAAGTGTGCTAAGTGTCATCGCCTCTGATGTGGTCTTCAGACTATGTGGTCAGCTCCACAATACAAGGCTCTACCCAATCGTCACTGGGATGTGATGTACCAGCAGGCGCCCTCAAATACACCATTGGTGTGGTGAGGATCTCGGAATGATAGGATGATGTTGCCTTCATAAATTGCTTTACAGATCTACAGTAGATGGCCATCCCACTGTGGGTACCCGTTTTGTGATTTCTCAGTATATGGACCGGACCTGTAACCTGCATTTGCATAAACATTGGATGATGATACTTCATATTGTAAGTCCAAATCTTTCAACCCTTGGAGGAAGCAAAGAAGGCTTAACTCCGGTCTAATGGCCCTTTTTAGGTGCCAACTATCTCTAGCTAATGAGTTTACTGCAATAGCTATATCGGGACGCGTGCAGTTAGCCCGGAGTGCCTGATTGCACTTAGATAAGGGACTTTAGGTACAGTTATATCATCCCACTCTTCCAGTGATCAGAAGGGTTCTTTTTATACATCAATTAAGTATATTATCGTAGATGTACTTTGGATGACAATGGTCCTTTTAATTACTCCTACGCACTTCTGGCCGTTTGTAACAGGATTCTATGAGCCATGACTTTATACTTGCCTAGGTCTTTTTATTTCATGTTTAAAAGTCAGGCTTGAACCGATGTTTCGTGTTTCTCTTCAGGAGATCCGATGAGATTTTAGTTGTTTATAACTATGATCTCAAATTATGCTCTTTGCTTGGGTGCAAAGACAACCCTCAGTAGGAATCATTGCTTTGTCAAGCGATTCTCTTGGTTGTACATTATTCTTATTGTTTTTATTCAATAGAATAGATGTCCCGAAGTCTATTCAGAAATATAAGGAAATGTGGAAATTATCTTTACCAAGATATCCACGAAGGTATGCCGTCACAACATCCCATAACAGCATATCCAAAATTTTCCTTCGCCAAATCGTAAGGTATTCGCTTTTGATAACTTAGGGAGACTGATGCATCATTTATGAGACATTCTCATTTAAATTTGTTTGATCCCTAGTTTCACGAAATTTTCCTTGGGCTATAGGTTTACCTTATAGTATACAATTTTGTATTCATTTTTCTTATGTGTGTAATACTTTATTTTATCCATAGGTTTGACACCTTTTGGTGTCTGTACTTCAGGTCCGAACATTTCACGTTTCATAAGTGAGTCCAGCTCATCTTTTATTGCCTTGTTCCACATATGGCCAATCTCTACGTTTGCATTCTAGCAACAGAGTATGGAACGATAATTTATAAACATCATCTCTTTTGCGATGCATATGGCAATATGATACGTGAATATATTGTCGACAATTATGTTCTTTCTATCCAACATCTCCGCAGTACGTACAACATTTACTTTCAAATTTCAGTTTTTCCTTGCATTTCCTCTGCAGTGCATTCCAAGAAGGGGTGAGAGTATGGACATGAGCTCATTGTCATGTGGTAGTATTGTCTCAAGGTCTCCAGGTATGTTTCTTTGTTCTTTTATTTTCGTCCTTGGAGCCTGGTGGTCTGCCTCTTTTCTGTTGAGGAGTAGGCACTTCTGCTGCTGGTGGATTGTATCCATTCTAGGGGATGTCAATCCTAGCTGGAGTATTTGCTGCAGGGATGTGTGATCCGACAATCTCCTGGTTGTCAGTAAATGATTCCTGTAATTGGTGAACTGTGTTCTGTATGTGGAGAATCTTCAGGACCTCATCTTCACATTGTATTGTTACCGAATCATAGTGGGTCAAGCTTTTTGTATCCAACATTACAATTTGCTTCGTGCCAGATTTTTCAGTGTCTGGGCCTATTTTGGGCAAACTCGTCTCATTGAGATCACAGTCTTCAAGGTGTGCCTTAAATGCGTCCCCCGTTTGGGGTTCTAGGTATCTTATAAGTGAGGGTGAGTCAAACCCTGCATGGATACTTAGGTGACGTTAAGGACCGTTTTGGTCCTCTGTGGTGGTGCAATGGGGATTTATACTGCGCGACCGAAGATTCTCAGATGAGAAATGTTCGGTGGCATTACATATGCAAGTTGCATTGGAGACTCTGACCTCCAGAGGGTCTTTTATTTACGATGCAGCATGCAGAATTTGCATGTCCCCATGCATCCATCACAATCGGGATTTTATGGACGTTCAATCCAGTGGAGTCTACTTATCAGCGACTCTGCCGACCCATTATGGGTATAAACATGCGGCATTCTATGTTCATTTTCTATTCCCGTTGCTTGGCAGTAATCTTGAAATGACCGGGAGATATATTTCCCAACATTAACCAGACTTATTTTTCATATTTGATTGTCTGGGAAATGTGCCCGCAACGTTTTTATTTTTGTGCCAATAGCTTTGGAAAAGCTAAGTTGCTGGTCTGTAGTAGACACACATATGAATATTCTAAGGATGCATTTATCCGTACAATGAAGTACCGAAATAGCCCACTAGGGGGTGGATTTTATCCACATCTATCTCCTTATATTTTTTTTTGAGGAAGCGTGCAGATTCTTTTCAACTTTTTGTAGAGAAGGCCTTGTAATTAGTTTTCCCTTGTAGCAAAGGATGCGAGGGAATTCTCCCTTCTGAAGAATCTTCTGGTTCTTCAAGTCATACCCATAGGATAAGATACGATGCATTATCACTGATCTAGGATGGCCAAGTCTATCATGCCAGAGTAAAAACTTGGCTGCTGTTTGGCACTTCAGGTGCTTCGTTTAATTTCACTTCCTTTCTCCGTATCTTTGTATGGTTGAGGCCTGTAAGGCTCTCAAACCGTTCAAGTATGGATTTTAATCATTTTCTTGAGATGTTACATACAGTAATTTGTTTTTCATTTTCATTTGCTGGTTCCAAATGGAAGCCGTTGAAACGGATGTCCTTGAAACTTTAGAAAGTTTATTTTGGAATCCGAATAGATTACTGCATCCTTTATTTTTGTTTCTGTGTCATTTAAGGGGCAACAGTATTGCGATCCACGGATCTTCAATATGGCCCTGATGTTGGGCTTTGTATTGAAAGATCATATGTGTTTATTGTCTACTAATCAGTCATGAGAGCAGTTCATCTATTAAAGATGAATCGTAGGCACATGCATTTTCAGATACACATTTTCATTCAAAATAAAATTACATAATATGAAAGCTCTCATAACATGAAATGTTCTAAACAGTTTGCTAAGATAGAAGGCTAATCAAGCAGGTCATCATGTTTGAAGTCGTCAGCTATAAACTTGACTGGAGCATCAGAGGTCATCAGGTTTGTTTCAGCTTTATTTTTCTTGTTCTCTTTATACAAATCCTGGAGATGCTATGGAGTTCTGCACACTCTGGACCAGTGGCCTTTCATGTCAAAGCTACGGCACTGGTCTTCCCATTTCCTCTTGGGAGGGGGGGTGCATCATCTCTATTTTTGTCATTTCTGCCCCAAGTGAACTTCCACTTACTTTCATTTCTTCGTTGCTGGACTTGGCCCCTAGCCCTTTTGTTCTATCCCCCATTATGTTCGTTTGTTGTCCCTCTTCTTTCGAGAAGAAGATGCATTATGAGCTTCTGGGAGGGAGGCAGTGCCAGGGGGCGCATGTTGTGAGTGGCGAGAAGAAGCTCTCTGTTTTGTTCAGCCATGAGTAAACATGACAACAGCTCAGAATATTTGGTGAACTTGCGTTCACGGTATTGCTGCATTTGTATCGCATCTTTTTCATGGAAGGACGTATACGTATTTTCCAGCATGCGATCTTCTGAGACTTTTTCACCACACAACTTCAGGCGTGAGGTGATGCTGTGCTGAGTTATACTCAGCAATGGACTTAAAATCCTGCATTCTCTGGTTCTCCCACTCATATCGTGCCTTTGGAAGTATAACATCTTTCTGATGTTTATACATATCCTCAAGGGCAGTCCATAGCTCAAATGGATCTTCGACCATAAGGTATTCAGCCTTTAGGGTCTTGTCCACATGGTGGCAAATATAGATAATGGCTTGCCTCTTTTCTATATCGCTTACATTTACATAATTAGTCACAACAGAAATGAGGGACTTTGCCTGCAGATGAAACTTCACATCGAGCTGCCAGCTAAGGTAGTTTCTCCCTGATGCATCCATCACTTCGAAATCGACACTTGCGATTTTAGCCATTTTATCTAGCAGAGCACAAATATGCATGAATTAATAATTTAAACATAAACATTTTCATACGGAGGCAATTTTAATATGAAGGGCTAATTGCGTGGATCGGCCAGTCCCACATAAATAATAGTCCAAAGTCCCATTATAGTCTGTATTACACAAATGAAAGCTTTAAAAAGAAATTACAACTTTGGAAACCTCTGTGGGTCCCATATAAGATCTTCAGCTTCAATTGTGGCCTCCGTCTCTATGGAAAAATGGTCTTTGGTCTGGGACATTTACAAAATTTCATCACTACAATTTCTCTCAAAAGTAAAAGAAAAGTGCAGGAAAATAAAATGTGGGACTTAAACAGCGGATCCAAAAACCACAATTAGCCATCCAAGCAGAAAATTTGTGCTTATCAAATATTTTCATCAGACATTTTCATCACAGGCATCACATGTATTTAATATTCGCAGAGATGGATAAACAATTTAATTACTTAATAATTAGTGGACCACTGGGCAACGTCATACACCGTTAGGTTAGCTGACTAACGACAGAGCGGTCGCAGGATCTTCCTAATTATTAAGTTTAAATATAATGCCTAACCACACATAAATTATCCACAGAATAAGCCAGTGATGCAAAGCATGTATAGATGATTTTACAGAAGAAATCATTTAATGCAAGGGTTGTTAAAATTTGGGGTTGTCCAAAGAATTGGAAAAGAGCCCAATAATTTAACATGTTCTTCGTAAAAGGAAGACGTTTTTCCTTTTTAAATTCATCCCCAATAATCCCTTATACGTCCACATATAACCCCATAATATACCGTGATTTTTCACGAATTTTTAGGCCCACAAACGCCCTTTATAATTAATTTTTAGCCCAAAAAGTCTTTTAAGGCTTATTTTTAGCCTTCGCCCCATGTTTTTTCTTTCTTTCTTTTTTTGAAGAAAAACTGGCATGCGGGCCTGAAGTCCACAGGTTGGCTGCGGGCTTCAGGCCCGCAGTCAAATTTTTTTTTGAAATAAGGCCTGCAGGCCTGAGGCCCGCAGTTTGCTTGCGGGCTTCAGGCCCGCTGTTGAATTTGGGCTCGAGGCCCAGTAGGGTTTTGGGGGCGACGGCTAGGGTTAGCCGCCGCCGCCCCCTTACAGCCGCCGGATGGCGGTGGAAGGGGGGTCGGTCGCCCCCTGTAGGGGGTCGGCCGCCCCCCTGTAGGGGGTCGACGGCAGGGTGCCACCGCAGAGGGGTCGACGGCATGGGGGCCACCGCCTCCTGCAGGGGGACGGCGGCAGGGCGCCGCCGCCCCCTGCAGGGGGAAGATGGCAGGCGGCTAAGCCACAGGCGGTTATGGGTTAGGGTTACACAAGAAAAAACCCTAAAAATTTGATTTTTGGGCTGAAAAGTTCGTCGTTTTTGGGCGATCAACCGAATCCTCATATCGATCTTGCGAAATCTAGTGGTAGAACAATCATACTATGATTAAAAACATCATTTTTAGCGATTTTTACCTCTATATCTGTCCTTCGGATATTGCGACGGTTGAACGAAGCCCTACGCAGATGACGACGCTCGATTGAGGAAGCCTTGCATTGCGCGCGTGGATCTCACGTCTCCCTTTGCCTTCGCAACGAATGAAAAAAAATTTGTTGGAAAATTTTCTAGAGGCTCGTGCTAATAACGTGTTATGAATCAACTACTGGGGGAGGAACCCCCAGCCCTTTATTTATAGGCATGTAGGAGAGTAGACATATAGAATACATAGACATGGGCGTATCTCTAAGATACCCGCAATCTTAACCGACACTGGTATTTCCATTCAAAACACATATCATTTAATATAAAGATTCTTATTTTCCATAAAAAGTGGAAAATATCACCGATCTCAGAAAAATCCGCAAAAATATCCGTCAGAACTAGGAGAGCTCAAAATTTAACGAAAAACAAAGAAGACAAATCTAGGACATAATATCGTATCATTTAATTAAACGATCGATATCTTCCAGATAATACAGAAAATAACCTAGAGCTCAGAAAAATCCTCAAAAATATCTGTGGGAACCGGGAGATCGCCATCATCAACGAAAAATCTAAGAGAAGACAAACTTAGAAAAATATCATTGCATTTAGTAAAACGATCGTTATCTTCCAGAAAATATAGAAAATAGCCCCGATGTCAGAAAAATTTGCAAAGATTTCTGTTGGAACTCGGAAACCGCCATTTTCATGTGAAAAATAAGAGAAGACAAACGTAGGCTATAAAAACATATCTTTTAATAAAAAATCCATATCTATAATAAATTGTAGAAAATAGCATCGAGTTCAGAAAAATCTGCAAAAATTTTCGTTGGAACCAGGAGATGATCGCCATCATCAATTGAAAAATAAGAGAAGACAAAATTAGGCTAGAAAAATCATTTCATTTATTAAAAAGATCCAAATCTTACGGAAAATGTAGAAAATAGTCAATAGTTTAGAAATATCGGCCAAAATGTACATTGGAACCGAGAAATCGCCATCTTCAACTGAAAAGAATAAGCGAAGACAAAAGTAGGCTACAAAAATCATATAATGTAATAAAAAGATCCATATCTTCCAGAAAATGTAGAAAATAATCCCGAGCTCAGAAAAATCCGAAAAACTGTCCGTTGGAACCAAGAGATGGCAACCTTCAACTAAAAAATAAGAGAAGACAAAATTAGGCCAAAATATCATATTATTTAATAAAGCGATCCATATCTTCCAAAAATGTGGAAAGTAGGCCGGAGCTTAGAAAAATCCACAAAAAATATCAGTTCGAACCGGGTGATCGCCATCTTCAACTGGAATATAAGAGAAGAAAAAATTAGCCTAAAAATCATATCATTTAATAAAATGATCGTTATCTTCAATTAGAAAATAAGAGAATAATAATTTAGGATAGAAAAATCATATTAATTAATAAAAAGATCCATATCCTTCATAAAATATTTAATTAGCACCAAGCTCAGAAAATGATATATAAAAATCTTTTCAGTTGAAGAGGGCGATATCCCAGTTACAACAGACATTTTTAAAGTTGAAGATGGCGATTTTCTTGTTCCGAATTTTGTCTTCTCTTATTTTTCAGTTGAAGATGGTGATTTCCCGGTTCTAACGGACATTTTTTGACCTAATTTTGTATTCTCTGTTATCATTCAATAAAACGATCAATATATTCCAAAAAATATGAAAAAAAACACTGAGCTCAGAAATATCCGCAAAAATATCCGTGGGAACCGGGAGATTGCCAAATTCAACTGGAAATTAAGAGAAGACAAACATTAGGCCAAAAATTATATCATTTAGTAAATGTTCCATATTTTCGAGAAAATGTGGAAAATAGTCAGGAGCTCAAAAAATCCGCAAAAATTTCCTTTGGCACCGAGAGAATGCCATCTTTAACTGAAATAGCTAGAACGTCACTGTAGAATTTACTTCAATCCCCTTTTCTGAACCGAAAACACCTAACCCCTCAGGATGGCATTTCGTCGTGTGGAAAGCGCGGAGGGGAGATAGTTTTGCTCGTGCTGCATAACTCGCACTTCGACATCTTTATGCAGAAGAGCGGATCACCTTGCCCCCTTCGAGTTGGCTACTGTGCAAGAGTCCTTACCTTAGCATCACACATTGTCCTGGCTACAAAAGGCAGAGTCCTTCCGAATACCGCTTTGCAAAGGATTGTCAGGAGAGGAAGTGAATCGCAGCAGTTCATTCCTTTCACGAACCGAAAAGCTAGAGATTAAACTACTACTAATGGTGTGCTTTCCCGAGACGAGATCTCTATTCGTCTTCATGTCCATCTCTAGGTAGTTCGAGGGTCCCCGGGCCGGCTTTCTTAGTTAGGGCTAGGTTCGATTAGACCACAGCTTACACTAAATCTTATTCTAACGAACATTTAAGCATAACTTAGGCCATGGCGTGCATACCCCTATTACAAATCTCCCCTAGCTGCTTGTCGCCTGACAGCCTGCTCCATGGTGTCAGTCTTTTCGAAACTTCTCTCTCTACCCCTATCTCTTAAAAGCTTAGTCTTACCGACTAAATCTGAGCAATAACCCCGCCATCAATGCTTCCATTAAGATTGGTTGAATGAAAGATTTTGCAAAGTTCTCCTAGGAAGACAGAATCCGGGATAGTCAGAAAGAAGAGGAGCATCTTTACTATCTTCCGCAACTTCCGAAAGAGCCACATCAAGAACAAGAGCGGGTACCGCATGTGCCGCAAGACAGGCAGGGGTTAAGAGAAGACAAAATTAAGCCAAAAAATCATTTCATTTAATATAATAATCGCCATCTTTAACTGGAAAATAAGAAAAAACAAACTTAGGTTAAAAAATCATATCATTTAATAAAAAGATCCATATATTCCATAAAATGTAGAAAATAGCTTGAAGCTCAAAAAATCCGCAAAAATGTCTATTGGAACCGGGGGATCATCATTTTCAACTTAAAAATAATAGAAGACAAACTTAAGCTATCAAAATCATATCATTTAATAAAAAGATACATATCTTCTATAAAATAAAGAAAATAGAAACAAGCTCAGAAAATCCGAAAAAATTTCTGTTGTACCCAGGAGATTGCCACGTTCAACTGAAAAATAAGAGAAGACAACATTTGGCAATAAATATCATTTCATTTTATATACAGATTCTTATTTTCCATAAAATGTAGAAAATATCCTCGAGCTCAGAAAAATCTGAAAAATATCCGTCAGGACCGGAAGATCACCAAATTTAACGAATAAAAGAAAAGACAAAATTAGGCCCAAAAATCATATCATTTAATAAAACAATCGATATCTTCCAGATAATACAGAAAATAGGCCATAGCACAGAAAAATCTGCGAAATTATCTTTTTGTACCGGGAGATCACCATCAGCACCGAAAAAATAAGAAGAGAAGAAAAAATTAAGCTAAAAATCATATCATTTAATAAAACAATTGATATCTTCCAGAAAATACAGAAAATAGCCTCGAGTTCAAAAAATCTACAGAAATATCTGTTGGAATTGGGAGACAAGCATCTTCAAATGAAAAATAAGAGAAGATAAAGTTAGGCTATAAAAATCATATCAATAAAAATATTCATATTGACAATAAACCATAGAAAATAGCCTCATGGTCAGAAAAATCGCAAAAATTTCTGTTGGAACCGGGAGATCGCCATCTTCAATTGAAAAATAAAAGAAGACAAAATTAGGATAGAAAAATCATATCATTTAATAAAAGGTCTATATCTTACAGAAAATGTCGAAATTAGTTCCGAGCTTAAAAATATCGACAAAAATGTCCATTGGAAGCAGGATATTGCCATCTTCAACTGAAAAATAATAGAAGACAAAATTAGCCTGCAAAAATCATATAATATAATAAAAAGATCTATGTCTTCGAGAAAATGTAGAAAATAGCTCCGAGCTCAAAAAATAGCAACAATGTCCGTTGGAACGGGAGATCGTCATATTCAACTGGAAAAATAAGAGAAGACAACATTAATCCAAAATATCATATCGTTTAATAAAACGATCTATGTCTTCCAAAAATGTGGAAAATAGGCCGGAGCTCAGAAAAATCCACAGAAATTTCCGTTGGAACCGGGAGATCGACATCTTCAACTAGAAAATAAGAGAAGACAAATTTAGGCAGAGAAATCATGTCATTCAACAAAAAGATTGTTATCTTTCATAAAATGTAGAAAATTGCAACAAGCTCAGAAAACGATATATAAAAATCATTTCAGTTGAAGATGACGATATCCCTGTTACAATGGACATTTTTATAGAAGAAGATGGTGATGTCCCAATTTCGAATTTTGTCTTCTCTTATATTTAAGTTGAAGATGGCGATTTCCTGGTTCCAACAAACATTTTTTGGCCTAACTTTGTCTTTTACGATATAATTTAATAAAACGATCCACATCTTTTGGAAAATGGGGAAAATAGTCTGGAGCTCATAAATATCCGCAAAAATGTTAGTTGGAACCGGGAGATCGTCAACTTCAACATGAAAAATAAGAGAAGACAAAATTAGTCCAAAAATCTTATCATTTAATAAAACGATCCATATCTTCCAGAAAATGTGGACAATAGCCCGAAGCTCAGAAAAATCAGAAAAAATGTCCTTTGCGACCAAGAGAATCCCATCTTCAACTAAAATATAAGAGAAGACAAAATTAGGCCAAAAAATCATCTTCTATAAAGACCGCCATCTTCAATTGGAAAATAAGAGAAGACAAACTTTGGTTTAAAAAATCATATTATTTAATAAAAAGATTCTTATCTTTCAAAAATACAAAAAATAGCACCGACCTTGGAAAAATCCGCAAAAATGTCTGTTGGAACCGGGAGATCGCTATCTTAAACTTAAAAATAATAGAAGACAAACTTAAGAAATAAAAACCATATCATTTAATAAAAACGTCCATACCTTCCATAAAATAAAGAAAATAGCATCGAACTCAAAAAAACCGAAAAACTGTATGTTGGAACCGGGGATCGCTAGGTTCAAATGAAAAATTGGAGAAGACAAAATTTGGAAATAAAAATCATATCATTTAATATAAAGATTCTTATTTTCCAAAAATGTAGAAAATATCCCCGAGCTCAGAAAAATCCGCAAAAATATCTGTCGGAACCGGGAGATCGCTAATTTTTTTTAAAAAAAGCCAGAAATAAGCCAAAAATCATTTCATTTACTAAAACTGTCGATATTTTCAGGATAATACATAAAACAGCCCAGACTCAGAAAAATCCACAAAAATGTCCGTTAGAACTGGGAGATCGCTATCATCAACCAAAAAATATGAGAATATAAATATTTGTCAAAAAATCAATCATTTAATAAAATGATTGATATATTTCAGAAAATACTAAAACTAGTCTCGAGTCAGAAAAATACGCAAAAATATCCGTTAGAACTGTGAGACCGCCATCTTCAAGTGAAAAAAAGAGAAGACAAAATTAGGCTAGAAAAATTACATCATTTAATAAAAAGATCCATATCTTCTAAAAAATGCAGTAAATAACTCCAATCTCAGAAAAATCTGCAAAAATGTCCATCGGAACCGCAAGATCACGATTTCCCGGTTCCAACGGACATTTTTGGCCTAGTTTTGTCTTCCCTGATATTATTTAACAAAATGATCCATATATTTTAGAAAATGTGAAAAATAGCCCGCAGCTCAGAAATATCCACAAAAATATCTGTTGAAAAATATCTGCTCAGAAATATCCACAAAAATGATCCATACTATATTAATAAGCTCGATATTAATTTTATTATAAGTATATAGTTAACATGTCTAATCTGCGCACATACCTGAATTTTCAACCATACAGGAAATTCTTTGGAATGTGCGTCCGCAACTTTTTTGCTAAAAGTTTTGGCATTCAACTTTTTTAATACCTCTATCTTGTGACGACTGCGATACAAATAAAGAAAGCTTATATAACATTGGATTTAAACATATACATCATTAAACGGGCAAAATACTCAGCTTTATTCCCTGCGATATAAGTCAAATATCGGTAGATTGTTTAGAACATATGCATGGGATTGGCCAAGATCCATCATATTAAATCGTGTGTCCTCCCCCACAATCATTATAGAAGACAACATCCATCACTCTTGGCTTTCGATTAAGCTTTGTTTCAACATCCTGCAAATAACGAGAGATGAATATCAGAGTCTTGTGTGATGAATAATTTACAGCTATAGAACCTTCATGTTTTGCACGATTGTGCACTAGTTGTTTAATAAACCCTAGAAACCTGCAGGTTAAAATCATAAAAATAATTAAATGTATGGTTGTACTGATTGTCTCTATCAAAAAGCATTAAAGTGAATAAGCATATACCTCTCAATGGAATACATCCACCGATATTGTACTGGTCCTGCAATGCGTGCCTCCTGTGCCAGATGCACAGTGAAATGAACCATGATCGTGAAGAAAGAGGGCGCGAAAAGTTTTTCCATATTACATAGTGTAAGGATGACACGTCTCTCTAACTCCTCAAACTCAGCGACATCTATCACCTTAGAGCACACCTGCTTAAAGAAACCACAGAATGGTACCAAAACTGAAGCCAGCCTCTTATCAACATGACGAACTGCAACCGGAAGCATCTGATGCAGCAAGCTATGGTAATCATGGGTTTTCAAACCGAAAATCTTCCTTTCATTTACATGCACACATCTAGATATATTTGAAGCATATCTATCTGGTGTCTTCAAGGACTTAAGAAACATAAGGAGGTTATGGATCTCATATGTAGAAAGTGTAATACACGATGGTGGCAGTTCGTACTTTTTATTTTCCTTCTGAATGGCCAGCAATTCAGGACGTACCTCCAATTGATTTAAATCAAGTCTCGCCTTTAATCCATCTTTCGACTTGGTCGAGTCCTGTAAAATGGTGTACAAGAGATTTTCACAAATATTCTTTTCTACGTGCAAGACGTCCAGGCTGTGACGTATTTTCAAACTCATCCAATATGGCAACTAAAAGAAATACTGAACTTTGTCCATCCAACTGGGAGTATTGTCCTCTCTGTTGTGTCTTCTTCTGGTCGAGGCTTTCGTTGCTTTCTTGTTCTTGATTTCTCCTTTCTCGTTCTCTTTCCCTTTGCAATCTTCCTTCTCACACCAAGAGGATTCTCCTTGCTATATCTTTTCTTTCCAAACATTACTCTAGGCAAAGGATGAAGCGCCTCGAATATGTCCTCTCCACTTAGTTGTTTTGGTGCTCCTCTCGATTCGATTTCACCATCAAATAATCTTCCATGTCTTCTATATTTATGATCTGCAATCAACCATCTTCTGTGCTGCCAAAAGCATTGCTTATGGCTAAATTTCAAGTACTTTCCCTCATAGCTTGTCGTGCAAACTGGACATGCAAATTTACCCTTTGTCGACCAACCAGATAGGTTACCATATGTGGGAAAGACATTAATTGTCCATAAAACAATTGCCTGCATGCGAAAGTTTTGCTTTGTAAAGGCATTGAATGTGTTCACACCCTCTTCCCATAAAAGCTTCAAATCATCAATCAACGGCTGCAGGAAAACATCGATATCATTACCCGGTGAATATTTCCCAGGGATTAAGAGCGACAATATCATGTGTGGCTGCTCCATACACATATGAGGAGGAAGGTTATACGGGGTCACCAACACTAGCCATGTTGACCACCCAGAGCTCATCACTCCAAAAGGATTAAATCCGTCGCTTGCGAGACCAAGTCTAATGTTTTGTTGCTCCCTTGAAAAGTCTGGATAAATTCTATCAATATGCTTCCATGCCTCACAATCCGCAGGATGCCTCAGTTTCCATCATCTACACATCTGGTTGTGTGCCATCACATTTTCCCAGCCAATTCAACAGAAATGAATAACCTCTGCAGCCTAGGAATAATTGGGAAATAACAGAGAACCTTTGCAGCAATCTTTTTCTTCTTCTTTTGGACTGTATGACCTTCCTTATTTGAACATATACGTTGTTGAACTGTCCACTGTGGTACATGACAGGATGGGCATTCATTTAAATCCTTATTCTCTTTATAATAACGGATGAAATCATTTGGGCGTGCATCAATTTTATTGTAATCGAGCCCTAACGTATCAATAATCTTGCTAGCTTCCTAATGAGTCGCAAGAATGCTATTCTCACCTCCAGGAATTACCATTCTAAACAAATCCAACGACATCTCAAAATGTATAACTGCCATTCCACTAAGGTTTTAGATATGAAGAAGTCTGATCAAGAATGATAGCCACGTAAACTCGCATCCTTCGTATAAATCCGACTCGTTGTCGTTCACTAATTTAATCAAAGCATCGACGTCACTTGATGTCTGTGCATCCTCTGAATAATTATCTGTCGTAAACGGTGCAACAAGAATGTCTTCTAGCAGGCACCTGTGTCATGTGCATGTTGACATGCATACAGTATCCGTGGCTCCGCTTGAAGTATCTCCTCAATTACCACACCTTCACCGTGGTTACTCCAAAACTTGGAGTGAGGGTCGAATCCTTTTGCAAACAAATGGAAATGAAAAATAACCTTGTGATATTTAAAATTGTTCTGACATTTCTTGCACGGACAATAAACATCGAAAATTGACAATCGTATTGGGTTACTGTCAGAGAACGCTAAAAATTCGTCTATCCCATCTTGGTATCGTTGGTCTTTATGCCTATCTTCATTTGATATTTCCATAAATGACTTGTCAGGAACCACCCGCATCAATAAAAAATTTCAAAATGAGATATAAGTTTATTGATATCACACAACTAAGCTGACAAAAAAATCTAAAACACACTGTATAGAAAGCCAACCAAGAAAATACTGACATTCAATGGCTTTCATTTGAGAGTGTTGATTTGCAACCGTAAATTTAATTTTGTTGCAGTGAAAATACAACACGTATTTTAACAAATCACAGTGCTGATTTGTTAAACTATATCACGTGTGTCATTGTAATGTTGTAGTGCCCTTGGGATGATTTGTTAAAATACAAACCATATAATAGGTATGCTATCCATTATATGTATTCTTAAAATATCTACTTTTTTAAAGACATTTCCCCATCATTTTTAAGGCAATATCTTCATTTCACATGTATTCTTGCTCTGGCACATATGCCTCTCATACAACTTTATCCCTTCTTTATCAGCTTGTTTATAATGAGTCTTTCATCATGATTGTGCACTTCTTCACACCAACCATTGTCTTTTCTACTTTTTTTTAAGGATACCCATCACCCTTGTAAGGATATCTACCATCTCTAATAGGAAACATCTACTCCATGATATCGTGAAATTTCCTCCTTTATCATGAACTTCTTGCTATGAATTTTGTTTTGGTCATCAACCATCATGAAGAGACGAAAAAAACAAATATATTTAGATCAACCTCTACATACATCGATGTCATCATATTTGTCTGTTGAATTTGATTGCAGATATTTTGGCGCATACCATATGTGTACACTTCAATTTTAGATCAACATATACTTGTATTTACTGTCTGTACTTATTAGGGAAAATTTATGCCAATATGTTGGTTCAACGTCACGTTCTAAGAGGATATCTTAGCTGATTGGGAGTGCACTTAGTATTAAAACTCTTTCTATGCTTTACAAACTTAATTAGACCTGCATCTTGTTTCATACAAATATTTTAGTACATAGATATTGATATGTATGTTGTTTCCTATAAGATTTTTTTTCATACAAGGTAATCCAACAATATAATCATAATAACTTAATTATCTAACACCGACAGAGATTAAACAGACAGCTTATATTAATTAGTCTTGTTTCCAACAGAATATGATAAATTTGGCTACATACAGTTTGCCCACTAATTAATTTTGCATGGGACATGTTAATAAAAACACATACTGAAATTAAGCATCATTACAGTCATATTTCCCCTACTTATATAAAACTTCCTTCCTTTGCTCATTACTAATTCGTTCGTGATGTATAGCTAATCCAAGGCAGGATTCATGCTATGGAAGCCAATCTGGTAGTAGCAACAATTACTTCAATTCTTGCAGCCATAGATTGGCTAATAAGCAATTTTGATACATATGCAATTGACTGGTGACACATAACCAACTAATGTAAATTTATCGTTTTACAGTTTAAAAATTGCAAATCAAGTAAATATGCAGAATCATTAAAATATAACATGTTTGCATCTTCACTGTCTAGCATCAATATTACACCTACAGAACTATTGCTGGTAAAGGTTTCAGTTTATGAGAGCTTGATGCAAACAATACCATAACAGCCTTCTATAACACAGATAAATTAAATTTTACACTTTACAGTTAATAGGATATATTTGCAATTTCAAAGATCCATCAGGCACCTTTAAATAAATAAGAGTTAGATTCATTACCTATTTTGAGTATTTAAACTCAACACATGCCATCTCAGCACCTGGAAATTGACTTTATTTCAAAGGAACTTCTTACCACTCTCATAAATGTGACAGTGGTGATCCATGTAACTCGTAACATGGATGCTAAATAAAATACGGTGTATTGGGCGTTTCCTAACAATTATATTTGATCATATGAAATTTGGAAATATCGTCATTTTCAACTTAAAAATAGTAGAAGACAAACTTAAGCTATCAAAATCATATCATTTAATAAAAAGATACATATCTTCTATAAAATAAAGAAAATAGAAACAAGCTAAGAAAATCCGAAAAAATTTCTGTTGTACCCAGGAGATTGCCACGTTCAACTGAAAAATAAGAGAAGACAACATTTGGCAATAAATATCATTTCATTTTATATACAGATTCTTATTTTCCATAAAATGTAGAAAATATCCTCGAGCTCAGAAAAATCTGAAAAATATCCGTCAGGACCGGGAGATCACCAAATTTAACGAATAAAAGAAAAGACAAAATTAGGCCCAAAAATCATATCATTTAATAAAACAATCGATATCTTCCAGATAATACAGAAAATAGGCCATAGCACAGAAAAATCTGCGAAATTATCTTTTTGTACCGGGAGATCACCATCAGCACCGAAAAAAATAAGAAGAGAAGAAAAAATTAAGCTAAAAATTATATCATTTAATAAAACAATTGATATCTTCCAGAAAATACAGAAAATAGCCTCGAGTTCAAAAAATCTGCAAAAATATCCGTTGGAATTGGGAGACAGCCATCTTCAAATGAAAAATAAGAGAAGATAAAGTTAGGCTATAAAAATCATATCAATAAAAATATTCATATTAACAATAAACCATAGAAAATAGCCTCAAGGTCAGAAAAATCACAAAAATTTCTGTTGGAACCGGGAGATCGCCATCTTCAATTTAAAAATAAAAGAAGACAAAATTAGGATAGAAAAATCATATCATTTAATAAAAGGTCTATATCTTACAGAAAATGTCGAAATTAGTTCCGAGCTCAAAAATATCGACAAAAATGTCCATTGGAAGCAGGATATTGCCATCTTCAACTGAAAAATAATAGAAGACAAAATTAGCCTACAAAAATCATATAATATAATAAAAAGATCTATGTCTTCGAGAAAATGTAGAAAATAGCTCCGAGCTCAAAAAATAGCAACAATGTCTGTTGGGACGGGAGATCGTCATATTCAACTGGAAAAATAAGAGAAGACAAAATTAATCCAAAATATCTTATCATTTAATAAAACGATCTATGTCTTCCAAAAATGTGGAAAATAGGCCGGAGCTCAGAAAAATCCACAGAAATTTCCGTTGGAACCGGGAGATCGACATCTTCAACTGGAAAATAAGAGAAGACAAATTTAGGCAGAGAAATCATGTCATTCAACAAAAAGATTGATATCTTTCATAAAATGTAGAAAATTGCAACAAGCTCAGAAAACGATATATAAAAATCATTTCAGTTGAAGATGATGATATCCCGGTTACAATGGACATTTTTATAGAAGAAGATGGTGATGTCCCAATTTCGAATTTTGTCTTCTCTTATATTTAAGTTGAAGATGGCGATTTCCTGGTTCCAACAAACATTTTTTGGCCTAACTTTGTCTTTTTCGATATAATTTAATAAAACGATCCACATCTTTCGAAAAATGTGGAAAATAGTCTGGAGCTCATAAATATCCGCAAAAATGTTAGTTGGAACCGGGAGATCGTCAACTTCAACATGAAAAATAAGAGAAGGCAAAATTAGTCCAAAAATCTTATCATTTAATAAAACGATCCATATCTTCCAGAAAATGTGGACAATAGCCCGAAGCTCAGAAAAATCAGAAAAAATGTCCTTTGCGACCAAGAGAATCCCATCTTCAACTAAAATATAAGAGAAGACAAAATTAGGCCAAAAAATCATCTTCTATAAAGATCGCCATCTTCAATTGGAAAATAAGAGAAGACAAACTTTGGTTATAAAAATCATATTATTTAATAAAAAGATTCTTATCTTTCAAAAATACAAAAAATAGCACCGACCTCGGAAAAATCCACAAAAATGTCTGTTGGAACCGGGAGATCGCTATCTTAAACTTAAAAATAATAGAAGACAAACTTAAGAAATAAAAATCATATCATTTAATAAAAACGTCCATATCTTCCATAAAATAAAGAAAATAGCATCGAGCTCAAAAAATCCGAAAAAATGTATGTTGGAACCGGGGATCGCTAGGTTCAAATGAAAAATTGGAGAAGACAAAATTTGGAAATAAAAATCATATCATTTAATATAAAGATTCTTATTTTCCAAAAATGTAGAAAATATCCCGGAGCTCAGAAAAATCCGCAAAAATATCTGTCGGAACCGGGAGATCGCAAATTTTTTTTATAAAAAAAGCCAAAAAAAAGCCAAAAATCATTTCATTTACTAAAACTGTCGATTTTTCAGGATAATACATAAAATAGCCCAGACTCAGAAAAATCCACAAAAATGTCCGTTGGAACTGGGAGATCGCTATCATCAACCAAAAAAATATGAGAATATAAATATTTGTCAAAAAATCAATCATTTAATAAAATGATCGATATATTTCAGAAAATACTAAAACTAGAGAAGACAAATTTAGGCTAGAAAAATCATATCAATTAATAAAAAGATCCATATCTTTCATAGAATGTAAAATATATCACCAATCTCAGAAATGATATATAACAATCTTTTCAGTTAAAGATGGCGATACCCGGTTACAACGGACAATTTTATAGATGAAGTGGCGATTTCCCGGTTTTGAATTTTGTCTTCTCTTATATTTCAGTCGAAGATGGCCATTTCCAGGTTCCAACGGACATTTTTGTCCTAATTTTGTCATCTCTGATATCATTTAATAAAAAAATCCATATATTCTAGAAAATGTAAAAAATAGCCCGGAGCTCAGAAAATCTGCAAAAATGTCCGTTGGAACCAGGAGATTGTCAAATTCTACAGGAAAATAAGAGAAGACAAAATTAGGCCAAAAATCATATCCTTTAGTAAAATGATCCATAAAAAGTGGAAAATGGCAGGAGCTCAAAAAAATCCGCAATATGTCAGTTGGGACTGAGAAAATGCCATCTTCAAATGAAATATAAGAGAAGACAAAATTAGGCAAAAAAATCATATCATTTAATAAAAACATCAACATCTTCATTAGGAAAATTAGAGAAGACAAATTTAGGCTAGAAAAATCATATCAATTAATAAAATGATCCATATCTTTCATAAAATGTAGAAAATTGCACCAAGATCAGAAAATGATTTATAAAAATCATTTCAGTCGAAGATGGCGATATCCCAGTTACAACGGACATTTTTATAGATGAAGATGGTGATTTCCCGGTTCAGATTTTGTCTTCTCTTATATTTCAATTGAAGATAGCGATTTCCCGGTTCCAACGGAGATTTTTTGGCCCAATTTTATCTTCTTTGGTATCATTTAACAAAATGATCCATATATTCCAAAAATGTGAAAAATAGCCCGGAGCACAGAAATATCCGTAAAATGTCCGTTGGAACCGGGAGATCGCCAACTTCTACTGGAAAATTAAGAGAAGACAAAATTAGGCCAAAAATCATATCATTTAATAAAACGGTCAATATCCTCCAGAAAATGTGGAAAATAGCCCGGAGCTTAGAAAAATCCGCAAAAATTTCCTTTAGGACCAAGAGAACGCCATCTTCAACTGAAATATAAGAAAAGACAAAATTAGGCCAAAAAATCATCTCATTCATAATAAAAATCTCCATCTTCAACTTGAAAATAAGAGAAAACAAATTTCGGTTATAAAATCATATCATTTAATAAAAAGATCCATATCTTTCATAAAATGTAGAAAATAGCCCGGAGCTCAGAAAAATGCACAAAAATGTTTGTTGGAACTGAGAGATCGTCATCTTCAACTTAAAAATCATAGAAGACAAACTTAAGCTATCAAAATCATATCATTTAATAAAAAGATCCATATCTTCCATAGAGTAAAGAAAATAGCATCGATCTCAGAAAAACTAAAAAAATGTCAGTTGGAACCGGGAGATCACCATGTTCAGCTGAAAAATAAGAGAAGACAAAATTTGGCAATAAAAATCATATCATTTAATATAAATATTCTTATTTTCCATAAAATGAAGAAAATATCCCCGAGCTCAGAAAAATCCGTAAAAATATCCGTCTGAACTGAGAGATTGCCAAATTTAACAAAAAAATAGAAGACAAATATTAGGCTTAAAATCATATCATTTAATAAAACGATCGATATCTTCCAGATAATGCAGAAAATAGTCCGTAGCATAGAAAAATCCGCAAAAATATCTGTTGATTCTAGGAGATCGCCATCATCTACGAAAAAAATAAAAGAAGAAAATATTAGGCCAAAAAAGCATAACAATTAGTAAAACGATCGATATCTTCCAGAAAATGCAGAAAATAACCCCGAGTTCAGAGAAATCCGTAAAAATGTCTGTTGGAACTGGGAGACCGCCATCTTCAAGTGAAAAATAAGAGATGATAAACGCAGGTTATAAAAATCCTACCATTTAATAAAAATATCCATTTCGACAAGAAAACGTAGAAAATCACGTCGAGGTTTGAAAAATCCGAAAAAAATTTCCGTTGGAAACGGGAGTTCGCCATCTTCAATTGAAAAATAAGAGAAGACAAAATTATGATAGAAAAATCATATCATTTAATAAAAAGATATATATCTTACATAAAACGTTGAAACTAGTCTCGAGATGAGAAATATCGATAAAAATGTCCGGTTGAACCGGGATATTGCCATCTTCAACTGAAAAATAAGAGAAGACAAAATTAGCCTACAAAAATCATATAATGTAATAAAAAGATCCATATGCTTGAGAAATTGTAGAAAATAGCCCCGAGCTGAGAAAAATCCGCAAAAATATCATTTGGAACTGGGAGATCGCCATATTCAACTGAAAATAAGAGAAGACAAAATTAAGCCAAAATATAATATCATTTAGTAAAACGATCCAAGTCTTCCAAAAATGTGGAAATTTGGCCGTAGCTCTGACAAATCCGCAAAAATTTCCGTTGGAACCGGGAGATCGACATCTTCAATTGGAAAATAAGAGAAGACAAATTTAGGCAGAAAAATCTGTCATTTAACAAAAAGATAAATATCTTTCATAAAAGTAAAAAATTGCACCAAGCTCAGAAAATCATAAATAAAAATCTTTCAATTGAAAATGGTGATATTCCTGTTACAACGGACATTTTTATAGATGAAGATGGTGATTTCCTGTTTCCAAATTTTGTCTTCTCTTATATTTCAGTCGAAGATGGCGATTTCCCGATTCCAACAAACAGTTTTTGGCCTAATTTTTTCTTCTCCGATGTCATTTAATAAAAGGATCCATATCTTTCGGAAAATGTGAAAAACGCCTGTAGCTCAGAAACATCGGCAAAAATGTTCGTTGGAACCCAGAGATCGCCAATTTCAACTAGAAAATACGAGAAGAAAATTAGGCCAAAAATCATATCATTTAATAGAACGGTCCATATCTTCCAGAAAATGTGGAAAATAGCCTGGAGCTCAGAAAAATCCGCAAAAATGTCATTTGGGACCGAGAGAATATAATAGAAGAAAAGATATAATAGAAGAAAAAATTAGGCCAAAAAATCATATCATTCAGTATACAGATAGTGATGTGAACCAGTCCAACAAATTACAAACTGAAGACCTAATTCTAAGTGAAGGCCCAATGACAAGAGGAAGGCTAAAGAGAATGCAAGATACAATTGGGATCCAAGTAGAAGCATTGCTGGCCCAAGAAAGTAGTGCAAAAAGAAGCAAATCAGGCCTTAATCTTGCTAATCCAAGCCCAAGAAAATTAAGGCCACAGATTGGATGATTCTGAATTATTTGGAGAATAAGAAGAGTCATTTGCAATCAAACTTCAGAATTCATGGGGGAATATCAAGAGTCATGTGCAACCATTAGTTCTTAATTCATGGGGAGATGAAGAGTCATACCATTAATTCTGAATTAATGGGGAGGTGAAGAGTCATACCATTAAAATCAGAATTCATGGGGAGATCAAAAGTCATACTATTTACTCTGAATTCATGGGGGAGATCAAGAGCCATAAGTGGTCTTTAATTAGTGTCTTTTAAAGAGTCTCTTTAGTTTCCAAAGATCTACCTATAAATAGAGCATGTAATCCTTTGTAACATGCATCAATCAGATTATCAATTTAGAATTTAAGTGTTTTCTCATATTGTCTGAGTTTTTATCTTCTTTAGCTATTGTGGAACCTTGCCTTGTCAATCTTCCTTATAAGATTGGTGATCCAAATCTGCAAAAGCCCCCAATTCATGCTTCAACCCAAGTGTGTTGCTGTGTGGATTGGTTAAACTCGTGATCGTGGTTGGGCAAGTGGTCTAAGTAGCAGGTCACGTTCTTTTCAACGTTGGTTGGCTATTTGCATTTGTCAGGTCAGTGAACCATCCTTATCTAGAGCTTATCACTCCCTATTTCCTATCACTTATTCTGGAGTGTGATGCTCATATCCTTCTTTTAAGTTTGTTTTCGAGTTTTTTGAACATCCTATACCGTGAAGATCGGGCAACCTCTCTGGTTTCACATCATTTGGTATTAGAGCCCCATGTAGACACGGTAGGTTTCTTTCAATCATTTTGTTGCTTCAAAAAAAATTTCTCTTTCAAATCCTTGTTTCTACTAAAAACAAGAAACTTCCAAAATCTTTCACTTAGTTTATTTCTTAGTGTGCAAGATTTTTGTTTTATCTTTCAACTTTTTAGAGCCTTTGTTTGTTTCCTGTTTATTTAGTTTGTACAATTAAAGCACCCAAAAAAGCAAAAAAAAACCCAAAAGCAAAAGGAAAAATCTGAAAAAAAACAAAAGCAAAAAATGTAAAGCTTGGCAAAAAAACGAGAAAGAAAAACAAACAGTGGTGCTCAATTCAGTTCTTACATTCTGTCATCTTACAAATTTCATAGCTCTTATTGTTGCATTTTTGTCTGGCACTACTAAAAAATTCCCTTCTTTTCATTGAATTCCTACCCTAGACCTAATCCTACTTCAGGCCTAAACCCATCCATTATTCACAATTTTACCAACCACCACTACATAATTGGTTGAAGTGAGTTATTGGCATTATTGGATTAGTCAACAAGGATTTGGGTTGCAAACGAGCTAAGGACAGATTCTGAGGGAATTGTGAGTTGGTGAGATTATCTAGAGTGTATTTTTTTCTTTCATTAACATGGAAGGTAATCCAGAAGATACTACACAACATGGAGAATCATATTTTCAATGCAAGCATTAGTGAGCCATCTTGAGAGATTGTTTGACAGAAACCTAGCACGAATCCATGAACGATTAGATCAAATGGAGAATCAAGCTTCTACATAACAAAATCCTCCAAACAATCAAGAACAACCCCTTGGAGATATTGAGAGCCAAGTTGATGGGGATGAATTTGAAGATCACCAGCCAAGAAGAAGGAGATTTCATTATGATGAACAAAGCAAACATAGAAACGGAGGAGACAACATTGGTGGAATTAAAATCAAATTACCTTCTTTTCAAGGCAAAAATGATCCTCATGCGTATTTGGAGTGGGAAATGCGTGTTGAGCAAATTTTCTCATACCATGACTACTCTGAAGGTAACAAGGTGAAACTTGTAGCTCCTGAGTTTACTGATTATGCTCTTATTTGGTGGGATCAGGTGCAAAAAGAAAAAGAACGATATGGAGAACGTCCCACTTGGACAGAAATGAAATCAACCATGAGAAGGAGGTTTATTCCATCTTATTACCATAGGGAACTTCATCAAACACTACAACGACTCAATAAAGGCTCGAAGAGTATAGATGAGTATCACAAAGAGATGGAGATTGACATGATTCGAGCAAATGTTGTGGAGGACAGAGAAGCAACAATTGTTCGTTTCTTGCGTGGCCTTAATCCTGATATTTTTGATGATGTAGAGATGCACCGCTATGTAGAGTTTTAGGAGATGGTCCCCCAAGCCATCAAGGTAGAACAACAACTAAAGAGGGGAAATGTTGCAAGGAATGGCTCTAATTCTTTTAGCCCTTGGAAGAGAAGTTCAAATAGAGATACTCCATCTAGTTCGAAGGAGAATACTTCGAAGAAAGTTGAGAAGACAGCTGATATTCCAAAGAAGACACAAACTGAAGCAAATACTTCTGGAACCGTAACATAAGATGCTTCAAATGCCAAGGGAGAGGACACATTTCTAGCGAGTGCCCTAACAAGCGCACCATGATAATCAATAACCATGGTGACTAGGAGACTGAATAAGAAGAATCTGATGAAGAAGATGAGATGCTGCTTGAAGATGATGACGGAGAAATTGCTGCCGAAGGAGAATTTCTTGTGACTAGAAGAGCACTTAGCATTCAAATGAAGGATGAAGAGAACAACCAAAGAGAGAACTTGTTCCACACACGCTGCCTAGTCCAAGGGAAAATATGCAGTGTAATCATAGATGGAGGAAGAGGCAGCAATGTAGCAAGTGCTGAATTAGTGGAGAAGTTGAGTCTTCCAACCTTCAAGCATCGTCAACCCTACAAGCTACAATGGCTCAACGAATGTGGAGAGTCGAAGGTAACAAAACACGTCACAATCCTATTTTCTATTGGCAAATATAGAGATGAAATAATCAGTGACGTTGTTCACATGAAAGCATGTCATCTCTTGTTGGGCAGACCGTGGCAGTTTGATCGTCGTGTAACACATGATGGGTACTTAAACCATTATTCTTTTGTACTTCGAGGGGAGACTATAACCCTCCTTCCATTATCTCCAAATCTGCTAAGAATGTCTGTTGGAACCGGGAGATCGTCGTCTTCAACTAAAAAATGGAAAGACAAAATTAGGCCAAAATCATGTCATTTAATAAAAAGATCCATATATTCCAAAAAATATAGAAAATAGTCCGGAGGTCAGAGAAGTCTGCAAAATGTCCATTGAAATCGGGAGATCGTCATATTCAATAGAAAAATAAGAGAAGATAAAATTAGGCTACAAAAATCAAATCATTCAATATAAAGATCCATATCTTACAGAAAATGTAGAAAATAGACTCGAGCTTAGAAAAAACCGTAAAAAAGCCCGTTGGAACCTAGAGACCGTCTTCTTCAACCGAAAATAGAAGAGAAGACAAAATTAGATTATAAAAATCATATCATTTATAAAGATTCATATCATACAGAAAATGTAGAAAATAGCACGTAGCTCAAAAAATCTGCAAATAAGTCCGTTGGAACCAAGCGATTACCATCTTCAACGAAAAAAATAAGAGAAGCCAAAATTAGGTTAAATAATCATATCAAATGATCCATATCTTCCAGAAAATGCAAAAGATAGCCCCGAGCTCATAAAAATTCGCAAAAAATTCCATTTAAAATGGGAGACACCATCTTCAACTGAAAAATAAGAGACGATAAACTGAGACGATAAAAATCATATCATGTAATAAAAAGATCCATGTCATCCATAAAATTTAGAAAATAGCACCGAGACAGAAAAGTCCAAAAAATGTCAGTTGGAACCGAGAGATCGCCATTTTCAGTAAAATAATAAGAGAAGACAAAATTAAAACCTAAAAATCGTATCATTTAATATAAAGATCCATATCATACAGAAAATGTAGAAATTATCTCAGAGTTCATAAAAATCCGCAAAAATATCCGTTGGAACAGGGAGATCGGTATCTTCAACGAAAAAAAATAAGAGAAGACAACATTAAACCAAAAAATTATATCATTTAATAAAATGATCAATATCTTCCAGAAAAGGTAGAAAATAGCACCGATCTCAGAAAAATCGTCAAAGGAACGGTGAGATCGCAATCTTCAACTTAAAAGTAAGAGAAGATGAAATTAGGCCAAATATGAAATCAATTAATAAAAAGATCCCTATATTCCAGAAAATGTAGAAAATAGCCGCAAGCTTAGAGAATCGGCAAAATGTCAGTTGTAACCAGAGGATCGGAATTTTCAAGTTTAAAAAAAGAGAAAACAAAATTAGGTCAAAAAATCATATTATTTAATAAAACTATTCATATCTTTCAGATACTGTAGAAAATAGGCCGGAGCTCAGAAAAATCAGCAAAAATGTTCGATGGAACCGGGAGATCGTCATCTTCAATTAAAAAATAAGATAATCGAAACTTAGATCATAAAAATCATATGATTTAATAAAAGGCACCATATCGTCCAGAAAATGTAGAAAAATAGCCTCAAGCTCAGAAAAATCCGTAAAAATGTCTGTTGGAACGAGGAGATCGCCATCTTTAATAGAAAAATATGAGAAAACAAAATTAAGGTAAGAAAATCATATCCTTTAATATGAAGACACATGTCTTCCAAAAATGTAGAAAATAGCACCGAACTCAGAAATATCCGGAAAAATATCCGTTGGAACCGAGAGATCACACTCTTCAACTTAAAAATAGGAGATGACAAAATTAGACCAAAAAATCATATCATTTAATAAAACGATCCATATCTTCCAGAAAATTTAGAAAATATACATGAGCTCTGAAAATCCGCAAAAATGTCCGTTGGAACCGAGAGATCGCCATCAACTGAAAACTAAGAAAAGAAAAAATTAGCCAAAAATCATATCATTTAATAAAAAGGTCCATATCTTCCGAAAAATGTTGAGAAATAGCTTCGAGCTCAGAAAAATCCGCCAAAATATCCGTTGGAACCTGGAAATCAATATATTCAATCGAAAAATAGGAGAATACAAAATTAGGCTAAAAAATCATGTCGTTTAATAAAAAGAAACATATCTTCCAGAAAATGTAGAAATAGCTCCAAACTTAGAAAAATTCGCAAAAATGTCCTTTGGAAACTGGAGATCGCCATCTTCAAATAGAAAATAAGAAAATACAAAATTAGGCCAAAATATCATATCATTTTAATAAAACAATCAATATCTTCCAAAAATGTGGAAAATAGGCCAGAGCATAAAAAAATCCCCAAAAATTTCTGTTGGAGCCGGATGATCGCCATCTTCAACTGGAATATAAGAGAAGACAAAATTAGGCCAAAAATTATACCATTTAATAAAAAGATCGTCATCTTCAACTGGAAAATAAGAAAACACATTTTTAGGATAGAAAAATCCTATTAATTAAAAGAGGATCCATTTCTTTCATAAAATGTATAAAATTGCATCAAGCTTCGAAAATGATATATAAAAATCTTTTCAGTCAATGATGGCGATTTCCCGGTTACAACCGACATTTTTATAGATGAAGATGGCGATTTCCATGTTCTGAATTTTGTCTTCTCTTATCATTCAGTTGAAGACCGCTTCCAACAAACATTTTTGGCCTAATTTTGTCTTCTTTAATATCATTTAATAAAACGATCCATATATTCCAGAAATATGGAAAATATCACGGAGATCAGAAATATCGACAAAAATGTCTGTTGGAACCGGGAGATTGCCAACTTCAACTGGAAATTAAGAGAAGACAAAATTAGGCCAAAAAATCATGTCATTTAATAAAACGTTCCATATCTTCCAGAAAATGTGGAAAATAGCCTAGAGCTCAGAAAAATACGCAAAAATTTCCTTCAGGACTAAGAGAATGCCATCTTCAACTGAAATATAAGAGAAAACAAAATTAAGCAATAATAATCTTATGAATCAAGTACTGGGGGAGGAACCCCCAGCCCTTTATTTATAGGCATGATAGGAGAGTTGAAATATAGAATACATAAATATGGGCGTATCGCTAAGATACCCGCAATCCTAACCGACTCTGGTATTTCCATTTACAACACTCCCCCTTATCCAGCCATAGGTGTGGACTCTGCGCAAGAGTACTTCGGGATTCTGAGCGTAATAAGAGTCTCACATGGGGTGGATACTTCAGGATCCTGAGTTGGTGAGGTTTGCCTCGTTAAAACCTTTAGTTATGGAAAACCCAACCATGTGGGAGAAACTATAGTTAAGCAAAAAGAGTACAAACGCTCTTTAACTCCCCCTGATTTGTACAAGTGACTCTGCTCATGAATACTTCTGGATTCTAAGCGTCACAAAGGTGTGGATAGTTCAGGATCCAGAGGTAATGTGATTTGCCTCGTTAATACCTTTGGCAATGGAAAAACCCAGTAGGAAAAACCATAGCTAAGGGAAAAGAGTACAAATTCCCTCAACTCCCCCTGACCTGTAAAAGCTCTTAGGCTTTCAGATCTCTTAGGCTTATCTCATCTATCCTATTTACAACATTTCGAAAATATACACAGATTACAAAGTTATCTCAATTAAGCAGCTGATGAATCCAGAAACTCTGGAGAAGTGTGCTAAGTGTCATCGCCTCTGATGTGGTCTTCAGACTATGTGGTCAGCTCCACAATACAAGCCTCTACCCAATCGTCACTAGGATGTGATGTACCAGCAGACGCCCTCAAATACACCATTGGTGTGGTGAGGATCTCGGAATGATAGGATGATGTTGCCTTCATAAATTGCTTTGCAGATCTACAGTAGATGGCCATCCCACTGTGGGTACCCGTTTTGTGATTTCTCAGTATAGGGACCGGACCTGTAACCTGCATTTGCATAAACAATGGATGATGATACTTCATATT
The DNA here is from genome assembly GCA_030789695.1 of Scilla litardierei. NCBI lineage: Eukaryota > Viridiplantae > Streptophyta > Magnoliopsida > Asparagales > Asparagaceae > Scilla > Scilla litardierei. The sequence continues at coordinate 53,491 of JAULAV010008988.1, forward strand.
GTAAGTCCAAATCTTTCAACCCTTGGAGGAAGCACAGAAGGCTTAACTCCGGTCTAATGGCCCTTTTAGGTGCCAACTATCTCTAGCTAATGAGTTTACTGCAATAGCTATATCGGGGCGCGTGCAGTTAGCCAGGAGTGCCTGATTGCACTTAGATAAGGGACTTTAGGACCAGTTATATCATCCTCCTCTTCCAGCGATCAGAAGGATTCTTTTTATACATCAATTAAGTATATTATCGTAGATGTACTTTGGATGACAATGGTCCTTTTAATTACTCCTACGCACTTCTGGCCGTTTGTAACAGGATTCTATGAGCCATGACTTTATACTTGCCTAGGTCTTTTTATTGCATGTTTAAAAGTCAGACTTCAACCGATGTTTTGTGTTTCTCTTCAAGAGATCCGATGAGATTTTAGTTGTTTATAACTATGATCTCAAATCCTGCTCTTTGCTCGGGTGCAAAGACAACCCTCAGTAGGAATCATTGCTATGTCAAGCGATTCTCTTCGTTGTACATTATTCTTATTATTTTTCTTCAATAGAATAGATGTCCCGAAGTCTATTCATGCATTTAATGAATTGTGGAAATTATCTTTACCAAGATATCCACGAAGGTATGCCGTCACAACATCCAATAACAGCATATCCAAAAATTTTCCTTCGCCAAATCGTAAGGTATTCGCTTTTGATAACTTAGGGAGACTGATGCATCATTTATGAGACATTCTCATTTAAATTTGTTTGATCCCTAGTTTCACGAAATTTTCCTTGGGCTATAAGTTTACCTTATAGTATACAATTTTGTATTTATTTTTCTTATGTGTGTAATACTTTATTTTATCTATAGATTTGACACCTTTTGGTGTCTGTACTTCAGGTCCGAACATTTCACGTTTCATAAGTGAGTCCAGCTCATCTTTTATTGCCTCGTTCCACATATGGCCAATCTCTACGTTTGCATTCTAGCAACAGAGTATGGAACGATAATTTATAAACATCATCGCTTTTGCGATGCATATGGCAATATGATACGTGAATATATTGTCGACAATTATGTTCTTTCTATCCAACATCTCCGCAGTACGTACAACATTTACTTTCAAATTTCAGTTTTTCCTGGCATTTCCTCTGCAGTGCATTCCAGGAAGGGGTGAGAGTGTGGACATGAGCTCATTGGCATGTGGTAGTATTGTCTCAAGGTCTCCAGGTATGTTTCTTTGTTCTTTTATTTTTGTCCTTGGAGCTTGGTGGTCTGCCTCTTTTCTGTTGAGGAGTAGGCACTTCTGCTGCTGGTGGATTGTATCCATTCTCGGGGATGTCAATCCTAGCTGGAGTATTTGCTGCAGGGATGTGTGATCCGACAATCTTCTGGTTGTCAGTAAATGATTCCTGTAATTGGTGAACTGTGTTCTGTATGTGGAGAATCTTCAGGATCTCATCTTCACATTGTATTGTTACCGAATCATAGTGGGTCAAGCTTTTTGTATCCAACGTTACAATTTGCTTCGTGCCAGATTTTTCAGTGTCTGGGCCTATTTTGGGCAAACTCGTCGCATTGAGATCACAGTCTTCAATGTGTGCCTTAAATGCGTCCCCCGTTTGGGGTTCTAGGTATCTTATAAGTGAGGGTGAGTCAAACCCTGCATGGATACTTAGGCGACGTTAAGGACCATTTTGGTCCTCTGTGGTGGTGCAATGGCGATTTATACTGCGCGACCGAAGATTCTCAGATGAGAAATGTTCGGTGGCATTACATATGCAAGTTGCATTGGAGACTCTGACCTCCAGAGGGTCTTTTATTTACGATGCAGCATGCAGAATTTGCATGTCCCCATGCATCCATCACAATCGGGATTTTATGGACGTTCAATCCAGTGGAGTCTACTTATCAGCGACTCTGTCGACCCATTTTGGGTATAAACATGCGTCATTCTATGTTCATTTTCTATTCCCGTTGCTTGGCAGTAATCTTGAAATGACCGGGAGATATATTTCCCTACATTAACCAGACTTATTTTCCATATTTGATTGTCTGGGAAATGTGCCCGCAACGTTTTTATTTTTGTGCCAATAGCTTTGCAAAAGCTAAGTTGCGGGTCTGTAGTAGACACACATATGAATATTCTAAGGATGCATCTATCAGTGCAATGAAGTACCGAAATAGCCCACTAGGGGGTGTATTTTATCCACATCTATCTCCTTATATTTTTTTTGAGGAAGCGTGGAGATTCTTTTTCAACTTTTCATAGAGAAGGCCTTGTAATTAGTTTTTCCTTGTAGCAAAGGATGCGATGGAATTCTCCCTTCTGAAGAATCTTCTAGTTCTTCAAGTCATTCCCATAGGATAAGATACGATGCATTATCACTGATCTAGGATGGCCAAGTCTATCATGCCAGAGTAAAAACTTGGCTGATGTTGGGCACTTCAGGTGCTTCGTTTAATTTCGCTTCATTTCTCCGTATCTTTGTATGGTTGAGGCTTGTAAGGCTCTCAAACCGTTCAAGTATGGATTTTAATCATTTTCTTGAGATGTTACATACAGTAATTTGTTTTTCATTTTCATTTGCAGGTTCCAAATGGAATCCGTTGTAACGGATGTCCTTGAAACTTTAGAAAGTTTATTTTGGAATCCGAATAGATTACTGCATCCTTTATTTTTGTTTCTGTGTCATTTAGGGGGCAACAGTATTGCGATCCCCGGATCTTCAATATGGCCCTAATGTTGGGCTTTGTATTGAAAGATCATTTGTGTTTATTGTCTACTAATCAGTCATGAGAGCAGTTCATCTATTAAAGATGAATCGTAGGCACATGCCTTTTCAGATAAACATTTTCATTCAAAATCAAATTACATAATATGAAAGCTCTCATAACATGAAATGTTCTAAACAGTTTGCTAAGATAGAAGGCTAATCAAGCATGTCATCATGTTCGAAGTCGTCAGCTGTAAACTTGACTGGAGCATCAGAGGTCATCAGGTTTGTTTCAGCTTTATTTTTCTTGTTCTCTTTATACAAATCCTGGAGATGCTATGGAGTTCTGCACACTCTGGACCAGTGGCCTTTCATGTCAAAGCTACGGCACTGGTCTTCTCATTTCCTCTTGGGAGGGGGTGCATCATCTCTATTTTGTCATTTCTGCGCCAAGTGAACTTCCACTTACTTTTATTTCTTCGTTGCTGGACTTGGCCCCTAGCCCTTTTGTTCTATCCCCCATTATGTTCGTTTGTTGTCCCTCTTCTTTCGAGAAGAAGATGCATTATGAGCTTCTGGGCGGGAGGCAGTGCCAGGGGGCGCATGTTGTGAGTGGCGAGAAGAAGCTCTCTGTTTTGTTCAGCCATGAGTAAACATGACAATAGCTCAGAATATTTGGTGAACTTGCGTTCACGGTATTGCTGCAATTGTATCACATCTTTTTCATGGAAGGACGTATACGTATTTTCCAGCATGCGATCTTCTGAGACTTTTTCACCACACAACTTCAGGCGTGAGGTGATGCTGTGCTGAGTTATACTCATCAATGGACTTAAAATCCTGCATTCTCTGGTTCTCCCACTCATATCGTGCCTTTGGGAGTATAACATCTTTCTGATTTTTATACCTATCCTCAAGGGCAGTCCATAGCTCAAATGGATCTTCGACCGTAAGGTATTCAGCCTTTAGGGTCTTGTCCACATGGTGGCAAATATAGATAATGGCTTGCGTCTTTTCTATATCGCTTACATTTACATAATTAGTCACAGCAGAAATGAGGGATTTTGCCCGCAGATGAAACTTCACATCGAGCTGCCAGCTAAGGTAGTTTCTCCCTGATGCATCCATCACTTCGAAATCGACACTTGCGATTTTAGCCATTTTATCTAGCAGAGCACAAATATGCATGAATTAATAATTTAAACATAAACATTTTCATACGGAGGCAATTTTAATATGAAGGGCTAATTGCGTGGATCGGCCAGTCCCACATAAATAATAGTCCAAAGTCCCATTATAGTCTGTATTACACAAATGAAAGCTTTAAAAAGAAATTACAACTTTGGAAACCTCCGTGAGTCCTATATAAGATCTTCAGCTTCAATTGTGGCCTCCGTCTCTATGGAAAATGGTCTTTGGTCTGGGACATTTACAAAATTTCCTCACTACAATTTCTCTCAAAAGTAAAAGAAAAGTGCAGGAAAATAAAATGTGGGACTTAAACAGCCGATCCAAAAACCACAATTAGCCATCCATGCAGAAAATTTGTGCTTATCAAACATTTTCATCAGACATTTTCATCGCAGGCATCACAGGCATTTAATATTCATAGAGATGGATAAACAATTTAATTACTTAATAATTAGTGGACCCTGGGCAACGTCATACACCGTTAGGTTAGCTGACTAACGGCAGAGCGGTCGCAGGATCTTCCTAATTATTAAGTTTAAATGTAATGCCTAACCACGCATAAATTATCCACAGAATAAGCCAGTGATGCAAAGCATGTATAGATGATTTTACAGAAGAAATCATTTAATGCAAGGGTTGTTAAAATTTGGGTTTGTCCAAAGAATTGGAAAAGAGCCCAATAATTTAACATGTTCTTCGTAAAAGGAAGAAGTTTTTCCTTTTTAAATTCAATAACCCCCAGTAATCCCTTATACGTCCACATATAACCCCATAATATACCGTGATTTTTCACGAATTTTTAGGCCCACAAACGCCCTTTATAATTAATTTTTAGCCCAAAAAGTCTTTTAAGGCTTATTTTTAGCCTTCGCCCCCCTGTTTTTTTTCTTTCTTTTTTTGAAGAAAAACGGGCCTGCGGGCCTGAAGTCCACAGGTTGGCTGCGGGCTTCAGGCCCGCAGTCAAATTTTTTTTGAAACAAGGCCTGCAGGCCTGAGGCCCGCAGTTTGCTTGCGGGCTTCAGGCCCGCTTTTGAATCTGGGCTCGAGGCCTAGTAGGGTTTTGGGGGCGACGGCTAGGGTTAGCCGCCGCCGCCCCCTTACAGCCGCCGGACGGCGGTGGAAGGGGGGTCGGCCGCCCCCTGTAGGGGGTCGGTGGCAGAGTGCCACCGCCCCCTGCAGGGGGGTCGACGGCATGGGGGCCGCCACCCCCCTGCAGGGAGACGGTGGCAGGGCACCGCCGCCCCCTGCAGGGGGGAAGATGGCAGGCGGCTAAGCCACCGGCGGGTCTGGGTTAGGGTTTACACAAGAAAAAACCCTAAAATTTTGATTTTTGGGATGAAATTCGTCGTTTTTGGGCGATCAACCGAATCCTCTTATCGATCTTGCGAGATCTAGAGGTAGAACAATCATACTATGAATAAAAACATCGTTTTTAGCGATTTTTACCTCTATATCTGTCCTTCGGATATTACGACGGTTGAACGAAGCCCTACGCAGATGACGACGCTCGATTGAGGAAGCCTTGCATTGCGCGCGTGGATCTCCCGTCTCCCTTTGCCTTCGCAACGAATGAAAAAAAAATTTGTTGGATAATTTTCTAGAGGCTCGTGCTGATGACGTGTTATGAATCAACTACTGGGGGAAGAACCCACAGCCCTTTATTTATAGGCATGTAGGAGAGTAGAAATATAGAATACATATATATATGGGCGTATCTCTAAGATACCCGCAATCCTAACCGACACTGGTATTTCCATTCAAAACACATATCATTTAATATAAAGATTCTTATTTTCCATAAAAAGTGGAAAATATCCCCGATCTCAGAAAAATCCACAAAAATATCCGTCAGAACTGGGAGAGCTCAAAATTTAAAGAAAAACAACGAAGACAAATCTAGGACATAATATCGTATCATTTAATTAAACGATCGATATCTTCCAGATAATACAGAAAATAGCCTAGAGCTCAGAAAAATCCTCAAAAATATCTGTGGGAACCGGGAGATCGCCATCATCAACGAAAAATCTAAGAGAAGACAAACTTAGACAAAAAATCATAGCATTTAGTAAAACGATCGTTATCTTCCAGAAAATACAGAAAATAGCCCAGATGTCAGAAAAATTTGCAAAGATTTCCGTTGGAACCCGGAAACCGCCATTTTCATGTGAAAAATAAGAGAAGACAAACGTAGGCTATAAAAACATATCTTTTAATAAAAAATCCATATCTATATTAAATTGTAGAAAATAGCATCGAGTTCAGAAAAATCTGTAAAAATTTTCGTTGGAACCAGGAGATGATTGCCATCATCAATTGAAAAATAAGAGAAGACAAAATTAGGCTAGAAAAATCATTTCATTTATTAAAAAGATCCAAATCTTACGGAAAATGTAGAAAATAGTCAATAGTTTAGAAATATCGGCCAAAATGTACATTGGAACCGTGAAATCGCCATCTTCAACTGAAAAAATAAGCAAAGACAAAAGTAGGCTTCAAAAATCATATAATGTAATAAAAAGATTCATATCTTCCAGAAAATGTAGAAAATAATCCCGAGCTCAGAAAAATCCGAAAAACTGTCCGTTGGAACCAAGAGATGGCAACCTTCAACTAAAAAAATAAGAGAAGACAAAATTAGGCCAAAATATCATATTATTTAATAAAACGATCCATATCTTCCAAAAATGTGGAAAGTAGACCGGAGCTTAGAAAAATCCACAAAAAATATCAGTTCGAACCGGGTGATCGCCATCTTCAACTGGAATATAAGAGAAGAAAAAATTAGCCTAAAAACCATATCATTTAATAAAATGATCGTTATCTTCAATTAGAAAATAAGAGAATAATAATTTAGGATAGAAAAATCATATTAATTAATAAAAAGATCCATATCCTTCATAAAATGTTTAATTAGCACCAAGCTCAGAAAATGATATATAAAAATCTTTTCAGTTGAAGAGGGCGATATCCCAGTTACAACAGACATTTTTAAAGTTGAAGATGGCGATTTTCTTGTTCCGAATTTTGTCTTCTCTTATTTTTCAGTTGAAGATGGTGATTTCCCGGTTCTAACGGACATTTTTTGACCTAATTTTGTATTCTCTGTTATCATTCAATAAAACGATCAATATATTCCAAAAAATATGAAAAAAAACAATGAGCTCAGAAATATCCGCAAAAATATCCGTGGGAACCGGGAGATTGCCAAATTCAACTGGAAATTAAGAGAAGACAAACATTAGGCCAAAAATTATATCATTTAGTAAATGTTCCATATTTTCAAGAAAATGTGGAAAATAGACCGGAGCTCAAAAAATCCGCCAAAATTTTCGTTGGCACCGAGAGAATGCCATCTTTAACTGAATTATAAGAGAAGACAAAATTAAGCCAAAAAATAATTTCATTTAATATAATAATCGCCATCTTTAACTGGAAAATAAGAAAAAACAAACTTAGGTTAAAAAATCATATCATTTAATAAAAAGATCCATATATTCCATAAAATGTAGAAAATAGCTTGAAGCTCAAAAAATCCGCAAAAATGTCTATTGGAACCGGGGTATCGTCATTTTCAACTTAAAAATAATAGAAGACAAACTTAAGCTATCAAAATCATATCATTTAATAAAAAGATACATATCTTCTATAAAATAAAGAAAATAGAAACAAGCTCAGAAAATCCGAAAAAATTTCTGTTGTACCCAGGAGATTGCCACGTTCAACTGAAAAATAAGAGAAGACAACATTTGGCAATAAATATCATTTCATTTTATATACAGATTCTTATTTTCCATAAAATGTAGAAAATATCCTCGAGCTCAGAAAAATCTGAAAAATATCCGTCGGGACCGGGAGATCACCAAATTTAACGAATAAAAGAAAATACAAAATTAGGCCCAAAAATCATATCATTTAATAAAACAATCGATATCTTCCAGATAATACAGAAAATAGGCCACAGGACAGAAAAATCTGTGAAATTATCTTTTTGTACCGGGCGATCACCATCATCACCGAAAAAATAAGAAGAGAAGAAAAAATTAAGCTAAAAATCAAATCATTTAATAAAACAATTGATATCTTCCAGAAAATACAGAAAATAGCCTCGAGTTCAAAAAATCTGCAAAAATATCCGTTGGAATTGGGAGACAGCCATCTTCAAATGAAAAATAAGAGAAGATAAACTTAGGCTATAAAAATCATATCAATAAAAATATTCATATTAACAATAAACCATAGAAAATAGCCTCAAGGTCAGAAAAATCCGCAAAAATTTCTGTTGGAACCGGGAGATCGCCATCTTCAATTGAAAAATAAAAGAAGACAAATTTAGGATAGAAAAATCATATCATTTAATAAAAGGTCTATATCTTACAGAAAATGTAGAAATTAGTTCCGAGCTCAAAAATATCGACAAAAATGTCCATTGGAAGCAGGATATTGCCGTCTTCAACTGAAAAATAATAGAAGACAAAATTAGCCTACAAAAATCATATAATATAATAAAAAGATCTATGTCTTCGAGAAAATGTAGAAAATAGCTCCGAGCTCAAAAAAATAGCAACAATGTCCGTTGGAACGAGAGATCGTCATATTCAACTGGAAAACTAAGAGAAGACAAAATTAATCCAAAATATCACATCATTTAATAAAACGATCTATGTCTTCCAAAAATGTGGAAAATAGGCCGGAGCTCAGAAAAATCCACAGAAATTTACGTTGGAACCGTGAGATCGACATCTTCAACTGGAAAATAAGAGAAGACAAATTTAGGCAGAAAAATCATGTCATTCAACAAAAAGATTGATATCGTTCATAAAATGTAGAAAATTGCAACAAGCTCAGAAAACGATATATAAAAATCATTTCAGTTGAAGATGACGATATCCCGGTTACAATGGACATTTTTATAGAAGAAGATGGTGATGTCCCAATTTCGAATTTTGTCTTCTCTTATATTTAAGTTGAAGATGGCGATTTCCTGGTTCCAACAAACATTTTTTGGCCTAACTTTGTCTTTTTCAATATAATTTAATAAAACGATCCACATCTTTCGGAAAATGTGGAAAATAGTCTGGAGCTCATAAATATCCGCAAAAATGTTAGTTGGAACCGGGAGATCGTCAACTTCAACATGAAAAATAAGAGAAGACAAAATTAGTCCAAAAATCTTATCATTTAATAAAACGATCCATATCTTCCAGAAAATGTGGACAATAGCCCGAAGCTCAGAAAAATCCGAAAAAATGCCCTTTGCGACCAAGAGAATCTCATCTTCAACTAAAATATAAGAGAAGACAAAATTAGGCCAAAAAATCATCTTCTATAAAGATCGCCATCTTCAAGTGGAAAATAAGATAAGACAAACTTTGGTTATAAAAATCATATTATTTTATAAAAAGATTATTATCTTTCAAAAATACAAAAAATAGCATCGACCTCGGAAAAATCCGCAAAAATGTCCGTTGGAACCGGGAGATCGCTATCTTAAACTTAAAAAATAATAGAAGACAAACTTAAGAAATAAAAATCATATCATTTAATAAAAACGTCCATATCTTCCATAAAATAAAGAAAATAGCATCGAGCTCAAAAAATCCGAAAAAATGTATGTTGGAACCGGGGATCGCTAGGTTCAAATGAAAAATTGGAGAAGACAAAATTTGGAAATAAAAATTATATCACTTAAATGATTCTTATTTTCCAAAAATGTAGAAAATATCCCCGAGCTCACTAGACTTTCGCTAAATTAAGAAATATGCAATTCGCACTTAAAGTCGTTAAATCAGGCGTGGACGTGGTCCAGCACCTAAAAAGGATCCCGGCGCGTATACGACGTGCTTCAACTGTCCCCAGAAGCCAGGAATGCCCTCATAAAGGCATTCGAAGAACCATCTCAATATGCTGAGGTGGTACACCAGACCGAGGAAGTCGCTCAGCGCAGCGTTGGAGGTCCCATTTCACCCAACCCAATAGCAGTGAACCGCTTTCAGGCAGGAAAGAGAGGACCGGAACCCGGCGCTTCCTTCCTTCGTCTATCGTATGTATCGCTTGGCTTCGTCCCGAACCAAGGAGGCATTCTGGCGGGCGCGTGCGTGTGCCGACTGCAGAGACTACAAGCTGATGCCGGAAGCGACTAAGAATTATCTATCGCATCCCTTTAACTCGGGTTGGTTTCGAGCGTCGACTCCAATTGGCTTAAAAGTCAAATATGGCAAAAATGGTTTTCAACTTATTCAAGTGACATAGGATAAAATATAGGCCACTTAAAAATCCGCAAAAATTTCTGTCGGAATCGGGAGATCGCTAATTTTTTTTTAAAAAAGGCCAAAAAAGCCAAAAATCATTTCATTTACTAAAACTGTCGATATTTTCAGGATAATACATAAAATAGCCCAGACTCAGAAAAATCCACAAAAATGTCCGTTGGAACTGGGAGATCGCTATCATCAACCAAAAAAAATATGAGAATATAAATATTTGTCAAAAAATCAATCATTTAATAAAATGATCGATATATTTCAGAAAATACTAAAACTAGTCTCGAGTCAGAAAAATACGCAAAAATATCCGTTAGAACTGTGAGACCGCCATCTTCAAGTGAAAAAAAAGAGAAGACAAAATTAGGCTAGAAAAATTACATCATTTAATAAAAAGATCCATATCTTCTAAAAAATGCAGTAAATAACTCCAATCTCAGAAAAATCTGCAAAAATGTCCATCGGAACCGAAAGATCACGATTTCCCGGTTCCAACGGACATTTTTGGCCTAGTTTTGTCTTCTCTGATATTATTTAACAAAATGATCCATATATTTCAACAAATGTGAAAATTAGCCCGCAGCTCAGAAATATCCACAAAAATATCTGTTGGAACTGGTAGATCGCCAAGTTATACTGGAAAAATAAGAGAAGACAAAATTAGGCCAAAAATCATATCATTTAATAAAACGATCCATATCTTCCAAAAAATGTGGAAAATAACCCGGAGCTAAGAAAAATGCCCAAAAATGTCTGTTGGGACCTAGAGAATGCCATCTTCAACTGAAATATAAGGAGACAATATTAGGCCAAAAAATCAAATTATTCAATATAAAGATCACCATCTTCAACTAGAAAATAAGAGAAGACAAACTTAGCTTATAAAAATCATATCATTTAATAAAAAGAACCATGGTTGAAAACTCGGCCACAACTTCATCGGCTAAGATTACGTCTTCTTCTTCTTCATTATCATCATCTGTAACATCTTCGTATGCATAGGCTCTTGGCAGATTTCTAAGAACAACCCAAGCATCGTATACCATTATATCTTTTACCTAAAACATTGTTTAGCATGGGTAGCAAGCATATACTTGTCATTCTTGTAAATTTCCTTGTTTAGATTTACAACCGTGCAGCCAAATTGGTCCTTTTGTTTACCCTGCTCACACCAACGAACCTTAAATAACACATGACTAACATCCTTCTGATAGCCATAGAAAATCTCAACATCATCTTCAACCTGTCCATAGTAGAAGATCTGGCCTTCTTTTGGTTGTTGATCTTTGCTACTTGCATACGATAATTGAGAGAAAGATGAGAAGATTCCACTATTCTGCATACATCGTTCCTTCTCGACGTCAATGGAATTAAATCTAAAACCATTGATACAATACCCCCCATAACGATGTATTGTGCTATGAGGACCTCTGGCATAGCTTTGAATGGCATCAGATGATGTACACCTCCCTCAATTTGTCGTTGAACCTTCATGAAAAAGATAAAAGATATTACTATATTAATATGCTCGATATTAATTTTATTATAAGTATATAGTTAACATGTCTAATCTGCGCACATACCTGAATTTTCAACCATCCAGGAAATTCTTTGGAATGTGCGTCCGCAACTTTTTTGCTAAAAGTTTTGGCATTCAACTTTTTTAATACCTCTATTCTTTGGAATGTGCGTCCGCAACCATCTTCTGTGCTGCCAAAAGCATTGCTTATGGCTAAATTTCAAGTACTTTCCCTTATAGCTTGTCGTGCAAACTGGACATGCAAATTTACCCTTTGTCGACCAACCAGATAGGTTACCATATGTGGGAAAGACATTAATTATCCATAAAACAATTGCCTGCATGCGAAAGTTTTGCTTTGTAAAGGCATCGAATGTGTTCACACCCTCTTCCCATACAAGCTTCAAATCATCAATCAACGGCTGCAGGAAAACATCGATATCATTACCCGGTGAATATTTCTCAGGGATTAAGAGTGACAATATCATGTGTGGCTGCTTCATACACATATGAGGAGGAAGGTTATACGGGGTAACCAACACTGGCCATGTTGACCACCCAGAGCTCATCACTCCAAAAGGATTAAATCCGTCGCTTGCGAGACTAAGTCTAATGTTTCGTTGCTCCCTTGAAAAGTCTGGATAAATTCTATCAATATGGTTCCATGCCTCACAATCCGCAGGATGCCTCAGTTTCCATCATCTACATGTCCGGTTGCGTGCCATCGCATTTTCCCAACCAATTCAGCAGATATGAATAACCTCTGCAGCCTAGGAATAATTGGGAAATAACAGAGAACCTTTGCAGCAATCTTTTTCTTCTTCTTTTGGACTGTATGACCTTCCTTATTTGAACATATACTTTGTTGAACTGTCCACTGTGGTACATGACAGGATGGGCATTCATTTAAATCCTTATTCTCTTTATAATAACGGATGCAATCATTTGGGCATGCATCAATTTTATTGTAATCGAGCCCTAACGTATCAATGATCTTGCTAGCTTCCTAATGAGTCGCAGGAAT
>JAULAV010008989.1:0-14307 GCA_030789695.1 Scilla litardierei
ATGAATCTCTTTATTAAATGATATGATTTTTGGCCTAATTTTGTCTTCTCTTATTTTTCAGTTGAAGATTTCGATCTCTAAGTACCAACGAATAAATTTTGCGGATTTTTCTGAGCGCGTGAATATTTTCTGCTTTTTCAGGAATATATGAATCTTTTTATAAAATTATATGATTTTGGACTAATTTTGTCTTTTCTTATTTTTAAGTTGAAGGTAGCGATCTCCCGGTTCCAACCGAATTTTTTTTGGATTTTTTTGAGATTGGTGTTATTTTTCACATTTTCTGGTTGATATGGATCTTTATATTAAATGATATGTTTTATAGCCTAATTTTGTCCTATATTATTTTTTGCAGGTATTTTTGAGCTCCGGGCTATTTTCCACATTTTCTGGAAGATATGTAAAGTTTTATTAAAGGATATGTTTTTGAGGTTGGTGTTATTTTTCACATTTTCTAATTTTTTTTCGTTGATGATGACGATCTCCCGGTTCCAAAGGATATTTTTGCATATCTTTCAGAGCTTTGGGCTATTTTCTGTATTATCTGTAAGATATCAATCATCTTATTAAGTGATATGCTTTTTTGGCCTAATTTTTTTTCTCTTTTTTCGTTAAATTTGGTGATCTCCCGGTTCTGACCGATATTTTTGCAGATTTTTCTGAGCTCCGGGATATTTTCTACATTATATGGAAAATAAGAATCTTTATATTAAATGATATGATTTTTATCGCCAAAATTTTCTTCGCTTATTTTTCAGTTGAACTTAGCGAACTCTCGGTTCCAACAGACATTTTTGCGAATTTACTGAGCTCGGTGATATTTTATTTTTTGGAAATATGAATTATTTTAATAAATGATATGATTTTTGTAGCCTAAGTTTGTTTTCTATTATTTTTAAGTTGAAGATGGCGATCTACTAGTTCCAACAGACATTTTTGCAGAAATTTCTAACCTCCAGGCTATTTTCTACATTTATGGAAGATATGGATCTTTTTATTAAATGATTTGATTTTTATAACCTAATTTCTTCTTCTCTTATTTTCCAGTTGAAGTTGGCGATCTCCCGGTTCCCACAGAAATTTTTGCAGATATTTCTGAGCTCCGGGATATTTTCCATATTTTCTGGAAGATATGGAATATTTTATTAAATGATATCAGAGAAGACAAAATTAAGCCAAAAATGTCCGTTGGAACCTGGAAATCGACATCTTCAATTGAAATATAAGAGAAGACAAAATTTGGAACCGGGAAATCATCATCTTCATCTTTAAAAATGTCCATTGTAACCGGGATATCGCCATCTTCAACTGAAAGTATTTTTATATATCACTTTCTGAGCTTGGTACTATTTTCCACATTTTATGAAAGATATGGATCTTTTTATTTATTGATATGATTTTTCTAGCCTAAATTTGTCTTCTCTTATTTTCCAGTTGAAGATGTCGATCTTTTTATTAAATGATATGATATTTTGGCCAATGTTATCTTCCCTTATATTCCAATTGATGATGGTGATTGCCCGATTTCGAAGGACATTTTGGCAGATTTTTCTGAGCTCGGGGCTATTTTCTACATTTTCTGGAAGATATGAATCGTTTTATTACATTATTTGATTTTTGTTACCTAATTTTATTATCTCTTATTTTTCAGTTGAAGATGGGGATATCCCGGTTCCAACGGAAATTTTTGCCGATATTTCTGAGCTCAAGACTATTTTCTACATTTTATGAACAGTTTGAATCTTTTTATTAAATGATATGCTTTTACCCTAAATTTGTCTTCTCTTATTTTTCAATTGAAGATGGTGATCTCTTGGTTCCAACAGAAATTTTTGCGGATTTTTCTGATCTCGAGGCTCTTTTCTACATTTTATTGCAAATATGGCTCTTTTTACTAAATGATATGATTTTTATAGATTACGTTTATTTTCTCTTATTTTTCACTTGAAGATTGTTGTCTCCCAATTCGAACAGAATATTTTGCGGATTTTTGTGACCTCGGGGCTATTTTCTGTATTTTTTTTGAAAGATATCGATTGTTTTATTAAATGATATAATTTTTTGGCCTAATTTTGTCTTCCCTTACTTTTTTTCGTTGATGATGGCGATCTTCTAGTTCCAACGGATATTTCTGCAGATTTTTCTGAGCTCAGGGCTATTTTTAAGCTACGGGCTATTTTTCACATTTTCTGGAAGATATGTAATGTTTTATTAAATTATATGTTATTGAGCTTGGTGTTATTTTTCACATTTTCTAATTTTTTTTCGTTGATGATATCGCTCTCCCGGTTCCGACGGATATTTTTGCACAGTTTTCTGAGCTCTGGGCTATTTTTTGTATTATATGTAAGATATCGATCATCTTATTAAGTAATATGCTTTTTTGGCCTTATTTTCTTCTTCTCTTTTTTCGTTACATTTGGCGATCTCCTGGTTCCGACAGATATTTTTTGCGGATTTTTCTGAGCTCCGGAATATTTTCTACGTAATATGGAAAATAATAATCTTTATATTAAATGATATGATTTTTATTGCCAAAAATTTTTTCTCTTGTATTTCAGTTGAACTTAGCGAACTCCCGATTTCAATGGACATTTTTGCGAATTTTCTGAGCTCGGTGATATTTTCTTTTTATGGAAAATATGAATTATTTTAATAAATGATATGATTTTTGTAGCTTAAGTTTGTCTTCTATTATTTTTAAGTTGAAGATGGCGATCTCCAGGTTCCAATGGACATTTTTGCGAAATTTTCTAAGCTCCAGGCTATTTTCTATATTTTATGAAAGATATGGATCTTTTTATTAAATGATGATTTTAATAACCTAAGTTTTTCTTCTCTTATTTTCCAGTTGAAGTTGGTGATCTCCCGGTTCCAACAGAAATTTTTGCTGATATTTCTGAGCTCGGGCTATTTTCCACATTTTCTGGAAGATATGTAATGCTTTATTAAATGATATCCGAGAAGAGAAAATTAGGCCAAAAATGTCCGTTGGAACCGGAAAATCGCCATCTTCAACTGAAATATAAGAGAAGGGAAAAATTTGGAACTTGGAAATCATCATCTTCATCTATAAAAATGTCCATTGTAACCAGGATATCGCCATCTTCAACTGAAAGTATTTTTATATATCATTTTGTGAGCTTGGTGCTATTTTCCACATTTTATGAAAGATATGGATCTTTTTATTTATTGATATGATTTTTCTAGCCTAAATTTGTCTTCTCTTATTTTCCAGTTGAAGATGTCGATCTTTTTATTAAATGATACGAAATTTTGGCCTAATGTTGTCTTCTCTTATATTCCAATTGATGATGGCGATTGCCCGATTCTAAAGGACATTTTGGCAGATTTTTTTAAAGCTTGGGGCTATTTTCTATATTTTCTGGAAGATATGAATCGTTTTATTACATTATTTGATTTTTGTTCCCTAATTTTATTTTCTCTTATTTTCAGTTGAAGAAGGCGATATCCCGGTTCCAACTGAAATTTTTGCCGATAATATTTCTGAGCTCGGGACTATTTTCTACATTTTATTTAAAATATGAATCTTTTTATTAAATGATATGTTTTTCCCCTAAATTTGTCTTCTCTTTATTTTCAATTGAAGATGGCAATCTCCTGGTTCCAATAGAAATTTTTGCGGATTTTTCTGACCTCAAGGCTCTTTTCTACATTTTATTGCAGATATGGATCGTTTTATTAAATGATATGATTTTTATAGCTTACATTTGTTTTCTCTTATTTTTCACATGAAGATTGCGGTCTTCCAGTTCCAACGGACTTATTTGCGGATTTTTGTGACCTCAGGGCTATTTTCTGTATTTTTTAAAAGATATCAATCGTTTTATTAAATGATATGATTTTTTGGCCTAATTTTGTCTTACCTTTCTATTTTCGTTGATGATGGCGATCTTTCGGTTCCAACGGATATTTCTGCAGATTTTTCTGAGCTCTGGGCTATTTTCTGTGTTATCTGCAAGATATCGACCGTTTTATTAAATGATATGATTTTTTGGCCTAATTTTGTCTTCTCTTTTTTTGATAAATTTGGCGATCTCCCAGTTCCGACGGAAGTTTTTGCGAATTTTTCTTAGCTCGAAGCTATTTTCTTCATTTTCTGCAAAATATGAATCTCTTTATTAAACGATTTCCTTTTTGGCAAATTTTGTCTTCTCTTTTTTCAGTTAAATATGGAGATCTCCCGATTCCAACGGACATTTATGCAATTTTTTTGAGCTTGGTTTTATTTTTAACATTTTCTGGAAGATATGGATATACATATTAAATGATATGATTTTTATGGCCGAATTTTGTATTCTCTTATTTTTCAGTTGAAGATGGCGATCTTCCGGATACATCAGACATTTTCTCTGATTTTTCGGAGCTCAATTCTATTTTCTACATTTTCTAAAAGATATGAATCTTTTTATTAAATGATATGATTTTTTGGCCTAATTTTGTCTTCTCTTCTTTTTCAATTGAAGATGGCGATCTGCCGGTTCCAACGGACTTTTTTGTAACTTTTGTTTCTTTATATTAAATGATATGATTTTTATACCCTAATTATTTCTTCTCATATTTTTCAAGTTGAATATGGCGATCCCCTAGTTCCAACAGAAATTTTTGTGGGCTTTTCTGATCTCCGGTCCATTTTCTAGATTTTTTGGAAGATATGGATCTTTTTATTAAATGATTAGATTTTTGGATTAATTTTGTATTCTCATATTTTTCCGTTGAAGATGCTGATCTCCCAGTTCCAACGGACTTTTTAGCTGACTTTTCTAAGCTCGAGGCTATTTTCTAAATTTTCTTTAAGATACGAATTTTTTTAATAAATGACAAGATTTTTTGGCCCAATTTTCTCTTTTCTTATATTTCAGTTGAATATGGCAATCTCCCGATTCCAACTAACATTTTTGCAGACTTTTCTAAGCTCTGGGCTATTGACTATTTTTTCTGAAAGATATGAATCTTTTTATTTAATGATATAATTTTTTACTTAATTTTATCTTCTCTTATTTTTAAGTTGAAGATAACGATCTCCCAGTACCAACGAACATTTTTGCGGATTTTTCTAAGCATTGTCTAAATTTTATTGAAGATATGAATCTTTTTATTAAATGATATGACTTTTTGGTACATCTGAAAGTAACAACACCGAGAATCGAACCCAGTTCTTCATCTTCTGTAGATGTTCCCAGTTCTTACGGTGTCTCCATTATTGAACAAAGGGAGGGCTGATGCTCTTTATGTACTTTCAGTATGAGGTTCCATCGCTATCATATCCATTGTGTATATCATCTGATGTATTGTTCTGGAAGTTGGGAATCCATCCCATAATCCTGAAAGGAGATGGAACTTATGATACAGTAGGGGACAGGGTGATACCACTCGGCCACTGGCTGGCGGTAATGATATGATTTTTATAGTCTACGTTTGTCTTCTCTTATTTTTACGTTGCAGAAGCAATCTCTCGGTTCCAACAGACATTTTTGTAGAGTTTTCTGAGCTTGGAAATATTTCTACATTTTTTGGAAGATATGTTTCTTCTTATTAAATGATATGATTTTTGGCCTAATTTTTTCTTCTCTTTTTTAGTTGAATATGGCGATCTCCCGGTTCTAACGGACATTTTTACGGATTTTTCTGAGCTCGGGGCTATTTTCTACATTTTTGGAAGATATGGATCTTCATATTAAATGATATTATTTTATGGCCTAATTTTGTCTTCCCCTAAATTAATGATATGATTTTTATAACCAAATTTTGTTTTCTCTTATTTTCCAGTTGAAGATGGCGATCTTTTGGTTCCAAATGACATTTTTGTGGATATTTCTGAGCTCGGAGCTATTTTCTGTATTTTCTAAATGATATTGATCATATGATATTATTTTTTGGCCTAACTTTGTCTTCGCTAATTTTTCGTTGAAGATGCTGCTCTCCCGGTTCAAACAGACATTTTTGTGGATTTTTTTGTGCTCTGTGCTATTTTCTACATTTCTGTAAGATATGAACCTTTTTATTAAATGTATAATTTTTACAGCCTAATTTTGTCATCTCATATTTTTTAAGTTGAAGAAGGCGATCTCCAAGTTCCAAAGGATATTTTTGCGAATTTTTCGGAGCTCAGGGTTATTTTCAATATTTTCTGAAAGATATGAATCTCTTTACTAAATGATATGATTTTTTGGCTTAATTTTGTCTTCTCTTCTTTTTCAGTTGAAGATGACGATCTTCTGTTCCTTTTGGCAGATTTTTCTTGGCTCGGGGCTATTTGCTATATTTTTTGGAAGATATGGAACTATTTATTAAATGATTGAATTTTTGGCCGAATTCTCTTATTTTTCAGGTTAAGATCGTGATCTCCCAGTTCCAACTTAAATTTTTGCGGATTTTTCTGAGCAACAGGCTATTTTCTACATTCTTAAGATTTGGATCTTTGTATGAAATAATATGATTTGTATAGCCACTTTTTTCTTCTCTTATTTTTTAGCTGAAGATGGTGATATCTCGATTCCAACGAACATTTTTGCGGATTTTTATGATCTTAGCCCTATTTTCTACATTTTCTGGAAGATATGGATCTATATATTAAATGATATGATTCTTAGGGCATTCTTCGCGTATTTTTTTGTTGAAGATGCTGATCTCCCGATTCCAACAGACATTTTTTACGGATTTTTTGAGCTCTGTGCTATTTTCTGCATTTTCTGTAAGATGTGAACCTTTTTATTAAATGATATAATTTTTATAGCCTAATTTTGTCATCTCATATTTTTAAGTTGAAGAAGGCAATCTCCTTGTTCCAAAGGATATTTTTGCGAATTTTCCTGAGCTCAGGGCTATTTTCAATATTTTCTAAAAGATATGAATCTCTTTATTAAATGATATGATTTTTTGGCCTAATTTTGTCTTTTCTTCTTTTTTAGTTGAATATGACGATCTCCTGTTCCAAATGACTATTTTGCGGATTTTTCTGGGCTCGGGGCTATTTTCTATATTTTCTGGAAGATATGGAACTATTTATTAAATGATAGAATTTTGGCCTAAATTTGTCTTCTCTTATTTTTCGTGTTAAGATCGCGATCTCTCGGTTCCAACGGACATTTTTGCGGATTTTTCTGAGCTACGTGCTATTTTCTACATTTTCATTAAGATTTGGATATTTATATTAAATAATATGATTTGTATAGCAACTTTTTTCTTCTCTTATTTTTTAGCTAAAGATAGTGATATCCCGATGTCAACGTACATTTTTGCGGATTTTTATGAGCTTGGTCCTATTTTCAACATTTTCTGGAAGATATGGATCTATATATTTAATGATATGATTCTTAGGACATACTTTGTCTTCTCTTATTTTTAAGTTGAAGATGGGGATCTCCCGGTTCTAACGGAAATTTTTTTGGATTTTTCTTAGCACGGTGCTATTTTACAAATTTTATAGAAGATATATTTCTTTTTATTAAATGAAATCATTTTATGGCCTAAATTTATCTTTTCTTATTTTTTTTCCAGTTGAAGATGTCGATCTCCCGGTTCAAACAGACATTTTTACGGATTTTACCAAGCTTGTAGCTATTTTCTGTATTTTCTGGAAGAAATGAATTTTTTCATTAAATGATACGATTTTTGGCATAATTTTGTCTTCTCTTATTTTTCAGTTGAAGATTGGGATCTCTCCGTTCCATCGGACTTTTTTGAATTTTTTCAAGCTTGGGCCTATTTGCTGCATTTTCAGGACGATGTCGATCGTTTTATTAAATGATATGATTTTTTGGTCTAATTTTATCCTTCCTTATTGTTTTCGTTGAAGATGGCGATCTCCCAGTTTCAACGGACATTTTTACGGACTTTTCTGAGCTCCAGACTCTTTTCTACATTTTCTCGAAGCTTAGGATCTTTTTATTAAATGATATGATTTTTTGGCCTAATTTTGTGCTATCTTATTTTTCGCTTGAAGATTGTGATCTCTCCCTCTTCAACTGGACATTTTTCGAATATTTCTGAGCTCGGGTTTTGTTTTCTGCATTTCTGGAAGAGCTCTGGGTTATTTTCTTCTTTTTATAAAAGATATGGATCTAGTCGTAAATGATATGATTTTTTGCCTAATTTTGTCATCTCTTATTTTTCTATTGAAGATAGCGATCTCCCGGTTTCAACCAACATTTTTACGAACTTTTATGAGCTCGGGGCTATTTTTGACATTTTTAAAAGATATGTATCTTTTATTAAATGATATGATTTTTTGGTATAATTTTGTTTTCTCTTATTCTTTTTTGTTGAAGATGGCGATCTATTGTTCTAACTGACATTTTTGCGAACTTTTATGAGCTTGGGGCTATTTTCTATATTTTCTGGAAGATATGGATATTTAGATTAAATAATACGATTTTTACACCCTAATTTTTTCTTCTCTTATTTTTCAGTTGAAGTTGGCGATCTCCCTATTCCAATGGAAATTTTCGCGGACTTTTCTGAGCTCGGGGTCATTTTCTACATTTTCTTGAAGATATGATATTTTTATTAAATGATATGATTCTTTGGCCTAATTTTGTCTTCTCTTACTTTTCAGTTGAAGATGGTGATTTCTGTATCCAAAGCACATTTTTGCGTATTTTTCTGAACTCGGGCCTATTTCTCCATTTTCTGAAAGATATGCATCTTTTTATTAAATGATATGATTTTTTGGCTTAATTTTGTCTACTCTTATTTTTCAGTTGAATATGACGAGCTTTCAGTTCCAACGGACATTTTTGTGGATTTTTCTGAGTTTACGGCTATTTTCTACATTTTCTAGAAAATATGGATCTTTTATTAAATGAATGATTTTTCTAGCCTAATTTTGGCTTCTCTTTTTTTTCACTTGAAGATGGCGGTCTCCCAGTTCCAACAGACATTTTTATGGATTTTTCTGACCTCGAGATTATTTTCTGTATTTTCTGAAAGATATCGATGATTTTATTAAATGATACGATATTTGGGCCTAATTTTGTATTCTCCTATTTTTTGCGTTGATGATGGCGATCTCCTGGTTCCAACGGATATTTTTGCGCATTTTCTGAGCTCCTGGCTATTTCTGTATTATCCGTAAGATGTCGATCATCTTATTAAATGATATGATTTTTGCCTAATTTTGTCGTTTCTTTTTTTCGTTAAATTTGGCGATCTCCTGGTTCCGACAGATTTTTGTAGAATATTTTAAGATCTGGGATATTTTCAACATTTTATAGAAAATAAGAATCTTTTTATTAAATGATATGATTTATATTGCCAATTTTTTCTCCTCTTATTTTCAGTTGAACTTAGCGATCTCCCTGGTCCAACTGACATTTTGGCAGATTTTCTGAGCTCGGTGCTATTTTCATTATTTTATGTAAAATATGAATAATTTTTATAAATGATATGAATTTTGTAGCTTTAGTTTTTCTTCTATTATTTTTAAGTTGAAGATGTCGATCTCCCAGTTCCACTGACATTTTTTGCGGATTTTTTCTGAGCTCCGGGCTATTTTCTTCATTTTATGGAAGATATGGATCTTTTTATTAAATGATATGATTTTTATAACCTAAGTTTTTCTTCTCTTATTTTCTAGTTGAAGTTGGCGATCTCCCGGTTCAACATTTTTTGGATATGTTCCACATTTTTTTGGATGATATTTATGTTTTATTAAATGATATCAGAGAAGAAAAAATTAGGCCAAAAATATCTAAGAACAAGGAAATTGCCATCTTCAACTGAAATATAAGAGAAGACAAAATTCAGATCCGGAAAATCGTCATCTTCTTCTATGAAAAAGTCTGTTGTAACTGAAATATCGCCATCTTCAACTTTAAAGATTTTTATGTATCATTTTCTGAGCTTAGTGCTATTTTTCATATTTTATGAAAGATATGGATCTTATTATTAATTGATATAATTTTTCAAGTCTAAATTTTTCTTCTCTTATTTTCCAGTTGAAGATATCGATGTTTTTATTAAATGATATGATATTTTGGCCTAATTTTGTCTTCTCTAATATTCCAGTTGATGATGGTGATCTCCCAGTTCCAACGGACATTTTTGCTGATTTTTGCTGTTTTCTACATTTTTGGGAGATATGGATCTTTTATTACATTATTTGATTTTTGTTGCCTAATTTGTTTTCTTTTTTTTTCAGTTGAAGATGGCGATATCCCGATTCCGATAGACATTTTTGCCGATATTTCTGAGCTTCGAACTATTTTCTACCTTTTAATTAAATGATTTGTTTTTTCTACCCAAATTTTGTCTTCTCTTATGTTTCAATTGAAGATGGTGATCTCCCTGTTCCAACGGAAATTTTTGCGGATTTTTCTGACTTCAGACTATTTTCTACAATTTCTTGCAGATATGGATCTTTTTTTAAATGAAATGATTTTTTATAGCTTACGTTTGTCTTCTCTTATTTTTTTCATTTGAAGATGGCGGTTTCCGGCTTCCAACGGATATTTATAAAGATATTTCTAACCTGGCGCTATTTTCTGTATTTTTGGAACATATCGATCATTTTATTAAATGTTATGATTTTTTGGCCTAATTTTGTCATTTCTTATTTTTTTCGTTGATGATGGCGATCTCCCTGGTCCCAATGGATATTTCTGAGCTCGGGGCTATTTTCGTATTATTTGGAAGATATTGATCGTTTTATTAAATGATATGATTTTTGGCCTAATTTTGTCTTCTCTCTTTTTCGTTAAATTTGGCTTTCTCCCGGTTCCGATGGATAATTTTACGGATTTTTCTGAGCTCGGGGATATTTTCTAAATTTTATGGAAAATACGAAACTTTATATAGAATGTGGTTTTTATTACCAAATTTTGTCTTCTCTTATTTTTAATTTTAACGTAGCGATCTCCTGGTTCTAACGGACATTTTTTCGGATTTTCTGAGCTCGGTACTTTTTTCTTTATTTTATGGAACATATGGATCTGTTTATTAAATGATATGATTTTTATAGCTTAGGTTTTTCTTATATTATTTTTAAGTTGAAAATGGCGATCTTCCGGTTCCAACGAACATTTTTGCGGATTTTTCTGAGCTCAGGTCTATTTTCTACTTGTTATGAAAGATATGGATCTTTTGATTAAATGATATGATTTTTATAACCAAAGTTTGTATTCTCTTATTTTCCAGTTGAAGATGGCGATCTTTTATTGAATGTAATGATTTTTTGACTTAATTTTGTCTTCTCTTATATTTCTGGGTGTAGATGGCATTCTCTCGGTCCCAAAAGACATTTTTGCGGATTTTTCTGAGTTTCGGGCTATTTTTCCACATTTTATGGAAGATAAAGATCGTTTTATTAAATGATTTGATTTTGGGCCTAACTTTATCTTCTCTTACTTTCCAGTTGAAGTTGGCGATCTCACAGATCCAACGGAAATTTTTGTGGATATTTCTGAGCTCCGGGATATTTTCCACATTTTCCAGAAAATATGGATCGTTTTATTAAATGATATGAGAGAAGACAAAATTAGGCCAAAAAGTGTCTGTTGGAACCGGGAAATCACCATCTTCAAACTGAAATATCAGAGAAGACAAAATTCAACCGGAAATCACAATCTTCACCTATAAAAAGTCCATTGTAACCAGGATCTCCATCTCCAACTGAAAAGATTTTTATATGTCATTTTTGATCTTGGAGCTATTTTCTATATTTTATGAAAGATATGGATTTTTTTATTAATTGAAATGATTTTTTAGCCTATGTTTGTCTTCTCTTATTTTTAAGTTGAAGATGAAGATAAGATCTTTTTAATAAATGATATGATTTTTGGCCTAATTTTATCTTCTCTGATATACCAGTTGAAGATGGCGATCTCCAGGTTCTAACCGGCCTATTTTGCACATTTTATGGAAGATATGGATCTTTTATTAAATGATTTGATTTTTGTAGCCTAATTTTTTTCTTATCTTATTTTTAAGTTGAAAATGGCGATCGGTTGGTACTAAAGACATTTTGCGGATTTTTCTGAGCTCAGTGCTAATTTATACATTTTAGGGAAGATATGGATCTTTTTATTAAATGATATGATTTTTTGGCCTTATTTTGTCATCTCTTATTTTTAAATTGAAAATGACGATCTCTCGGTTCCAACGGACATTTTTGCGGATTTTTCTGAGCTCCGAGGTATTTTCTTAATGTTATGGAAGATGTGTATCTTTTTATTTAATGATATGATTTTTATAGCCTAAGTTTGTCTTCTTTTATTTTTCAATTGAAGATGACGATCTCCGGTTACAACGGCCATTTTTGTGGATTTTCTAAGTCCCGAGTATTTTCTTTATTTTCTATATAATATTAATCTTAATATTAAATGATATGATTTTTATAACCAAATTTTGTCTTCTCCTATTTTTCAGTTGAATATGGCGATCTCCCAATTCTAGCAGACATTTTTACGGATTTTTCTAAGCTCGGGGCTATTTCTTCAGTTTATTGAATATACAGACATTTTTATTAAATGATACGATTTTAAAGCCTAAGTATGTCTTCTAAATTTTTAGTTAAAGATGGCAATCGCCCAGTTCCAACAAACATTTTTTCGGATTTTTCTGACCTTGAGGCTATTTTCTATCATTTACGGAAGATATGGATCTTTTTATTAAATGGTATTATTTTTAGCCTAATTTTCTCTTCTGTTATTTTTTTCTTTGAAGATGGTGATCTCACGGTTACCGCAGACGGTTTACGAATTTTACTGAGCTCTGGACTACTCTCTAAATTTTCTATATGATATTAATCGTTGTATTAAATGATATGATTTTTATGCATATTTCTACGGATTTTTCTGACCTCGCGGGTATTTTCTACATTTTTTGGAGGATATGCAACTTTTTATTAAATGATATGATATTTTGGATTAATTTTGCTTCTCTTATTTTCCAGTTCAAGTTGGCAATCTCCCGGATCCAAAGGACATTTTTGCGGATTTTTCTAAGCTCATGACTATGTATTACAATTCTCGAAGATATGTATCGTTTTATTAAATGATTTGATTTTTTGACTAGTTTTGTCATATCTTATTTTTAAGTTGAAGATGGCGATCTCCCAGTTCAAACGGACATTTTTGCGGACTTTTCTGTGGTCAGGGCTATTTTCTGCATTTTCTAAAAGATATGGTTGTTTTACTAAATTATATGATTTTTATAACCTAAGTTTCTCTTCTCTTATTTTTCAATTGAACATGGCGATCTCCCGGTTCCATCGGACATTTTTGCGGATATTTCTGAGCTCGGGTCTATTTTCTAAATTTTCAGGAATATATGGATGTTTTATTAAATGATAGGATTTTTTGCCTAATTTTGCATTCTCTTATTTTTTCAGTTGAAGATGGCGATTTCCCGGTTCCAACAGACATTTTTGCGTATTTTTCCTGAGCTCGGGACTATTTTCTGTATTTGCAGGAAGATATGGATCATTTCTATTGAAATAGATTATATTTATAGCCTAATTTTGTCTTCTCTTTTTCAGTTGAAGATGGCGACCTCCCGGTTCCAATGGAAATTTTTGCAGATTTTTCTGAGATCGATTGTATTTTTACATTTTCTATAGGAAATATATCTTTTATTAAATGATATGATTTCTATAGCCAAATTTTGTCTTCTCTTATTTTTCAGTTGAAGGTGGCGATCTCCCGGTACAAACATATATTTATGAGTTGAAGGTGGCGATCTCCCGGTACCAACAGACATTTATGCGGATTTTTCTGAGCTCGGGCCTATTTCTACATTTTCTGGAAGATATGTATCTTTTATAAAATGATATGATTTTTTTTGCATAATTTTGTCTACTTTTATTTTTTTAGTTGAATATAGCGATCTTTCAGTTCCAACAAATATTTTTGCGGATTTTTCTGAGTTTGGGGATATTTTCTGTATTTTCTAGAAGTATGGATTTTCTTATTAAATGATATGATGTTTATAGCCTAATTTTGTCTTCTCTTATTTTTTTAGTTGAAGATGGCGATCTCCTGGTACCAACAAACATTTTTGCAGATTTTCTGAGCTCGGACCTACTACTAAATTTTTTGGAAGATACGTATCTTTTTATTAAATGATGTGATTTTTTGGTTTAATTTTGTCTACTCTTGTCTTTCATTTGAATATGGCGATTTTTCGGTTCCAACGGACATTTTTGCAGATTTTTCATAGTTTGTGGCTATTTTTTAATTTTCTAGAAAATTTGGATCTTTTATTAAAATGATATGATTTTTCTAGCCTAATTTTAGCTTCTATATTTTTCACTTGATGATGGCAGTCTACCAGTTCCAATAGACATTT
>JAULAV010008991.1:0-51033 GCA_030789695.1 Scilla litardierei
TTTTGGTACATCGGAAAGTAACAACACTGGGAATCGAACCCAGTTCCTTCCCCTTCTGTAGCTGCTCCCAGTTCTTACCGTGTCTCCATTATTGAATAAAGGGAGGGCTGATGCTCTTTATGTACTTTGAGCATGAGGTTCCACCGTTATCATGTCCATTATGTATATCATCTGATGTATGTTCTGGAAGTTGGGAATTTGTCCTATAATCCAGAAAGGAGATGTAACTTATAATACAGTATAAGAGGGGGTGATACCACTCGGCCACTGCCCGTTGTTAATGATATGATTTTTATAATCTATGTTTGTCTTCTCTTACTTTTTTCATTGAAGATAGCACTCCCCCGGTTCCAACGGACATTTTTGTTGAGTTTTCTGAGCTTGGAATTATTTCTACATTTTCTGGAAGATATGTATCGCTTTATTAAATGATTTGATTTTTGGCCTAATTTTTTCTTCTCTTTTTTCTAGTTGAATATGGCGATCTCCCGGTTCCAACTGATATTTTTGTGGATGTTTCTGAACTAGGGGCTATTTTCTTCATTTTCTAGAAGATATGGATCTTCATATTAAATGATATTATTTTATGACCTAATTTTGTCTTCCCCTATATTAAATGATATGATTTTTATAATTTTGTTTTATCTTATTTTCCAGTTGAAGATGACGATCTTTTGGTTCTGATACGAACATTATGAGATGGCCCAAGGTGGCCCAAGCCCACACAGCAAGCGGACGGCCCTAAAGGAGAGTAAGCCGAGTGACGTGGCCTCCACAAAGACTTGGGGTTGGGTCGACCTCGACCGAAACGGGCGCCCCCATCAGCCCACGTCAGCGAGAGCTAACTGCTCCCCTTAAAGCATGTCCCTTTAATCACCATTAAGGGGCCCATTATGCCCACCTTCATGACTCATGAAGACGCCATCAAAGATTCGGACCATAGGGGCGGAAGTGGGGGACGTTGAAGGGGTGCAGATGTGGGGAAACTCCTATAAAAGGGACTCGAGGTACAACATACAAGAGGACCACTTTCTTAATACCAAAGTACCAACGTATTCCCCTCACACGACCTGGTCTTCCACTTTACATTTCCTCTCCATAGCTCGGCCCGAGGACTCGCGTATCGGTCTTCCTGTGAGCCATACCGATCCCACCGAGCATCCTTCAGATCCGTTCTGACTTAGGCATCGAAGGGGACTTGGTCGGAACCAAGGTCTGACCCCCCTGACGAGCTTCCTTGTCTATCCAGGTCGATTAGGTCCAGCGATGCTGAGGCTACCCCTCAGCATCTTCCCAGCCAAAGCCGAGCGTCTTCAATCACAAGCTCGCTCGCCCCCACCATAAGGAGGTCATTACTTTGCCAAGGCTACCCTTCGACAAGACGACACAAGGATCTGCACGTCCCTCACCAAGTGAACGCGCCTTCAACCGATCCCGGAGGTCCCACGTGTCCCTTTGGACCACGTTGACCTCCCCCTCCGGTCAACAATTCAGCGATGAGAAAACACCCCGAAACATCCGGCGCTATCTGTGGAAAGTTTGAGAAAGCACCCACGTCAAACAACCACATCGCCAAAATGGAACCAGCTTGCAACGGAACGGGACGCATGCCCCCCATCCATGAGGAAGGCGACTACGTTTTGCCCGAGAATCAGCATAGCTACACCACTGGGGGGGGACCAGTGACTCGCGCTTGGTGACTCAAGAGCAGCTCAGCCTCTTTGCCCAGGAGACAAACGGCCACCTTCAGACACTAGCCGTGGCAATTTAACAGCTCGCGGGTGGCCTACGTCTCCTCAAAGGAGGGTCTGCTGCCATCCCCGATCGATGGGGACTCTGACATCCCATGTGCTCGACTGTGGTCATCGACCACAGTGGCGAAGGCACTAACCTAGAGCAATGGTTCACTATGCCAAACTTCATCCCGGTGTGATCCCTTACCCCCACCTGACTCCAGGACGAGGCGGATGGAATGCCCGAGCAGACTAGTGACAAGTCAACCACGGCCTTGTCCCGACAACCATGCTCGACACACCGACAGTCACCTGACTGTCGAACCATCGAGGATCGACAGGGTCGGAGTGGGAGCCCTCGTCGGATGAGGCATAGGGGCCAGGGGGACCACCACGAGAGGAGAAGCACTCGACGACCAACGCCCATCCCTAGTTCGGATAGGTGCCGGGCGGGCTCCCCTCAAACCCCGATTAGGCCGCCACGAGGGATTGGCCCTCGCATCGAAACATCGACAGGCCCTGGGGGCCCTTAAGGACAACCACTTCCCATTAGCAAGAAATATCACCGACGCCCGAGTACCCTCCAGATTCAAGGCGCCGACTTTAGAGAAGTATAATAGCACGGGGGACCTGGAAGATCACGTGATGGACTACGAAGGGGTCATGGCATTCCAGGGAGCCGTCGATGTCCTACTCTACCGAGGCTTCTACTCCACCCTTCGGAAGTCTGCTCGGAACTGGTACCACATCCTCCCCAATCGCTCCATCACCAACTTCAAAGACCTCTCCCAGAAATTCTGCAAGAAGTTTATGGCCGGTCGGCAGATAAAGTCGGACTCGGAGCTTCTGTTCAATGTGATACAGAAGCCCGGTGAATCCCTGAGAAGCTACATGCAACACTTCAACACCGAGAGGTTGAATGTGAAAAGCTGCCCCAAAATGGTCGTGAAAACGGCCCTAAAGAACGGGCTCCGAAATCGGGGCCTGAAGAAGTCGCTGCACAACGAGCCCACAAGAGACCTCGCTGAGGTGATAGCTCAGGCAGAGCGTTACATACCGACGGAAGAGGCATTGGTAGCAAAGGAAGGGAATCTCCCTACGGGGGCCAAGCGGGGCTCCAAGCGAGGAAAAAGTAAGCGCCGTGAGCCGGACGACCCCAGGCAGGAGAAGAAAGCAAGGGGAAAGCAGCGCAAGGAGGAAGCACTATCCTCCAGGCTGAATGCCACCCCAGACGTCGTCTTAACGCAAGCTCAGAAAGATGGTCACATCGACAAGCCACCCCCGAAAATGAAGAGTGGCAGAAGAGATGAGGAGAAATACTGCAGGTACCACAAAGACAACGGCCATGACACCGATGACTGCTGGCACCTGAAGAAAGATATAGATAAGATAATCAGCCCGGGCACCTGAAGAACTTTGTCGAAGACTCGAAAACAACCCCTGGGGAGGGCATGCCCAAATAGATGGACAAAGAAAAGAAGGTGACCTTCGTCCCAACCGCTCTGCGCATCATCGAGTGAGAGGGCGGGACAACCAGCCGCAACTCCACCCCCAGGCAAGACTAGCTTGCCATTATCTTCCCTGCTTTATTTCTTTTCAAAGTATATTCCCAACCCAAAGAAAGAAATGCTAGTTCGCACTGAAGCAATTGTGTCTCCTCCTTCCTTAACCATAAGACTGAGGGCGACTCCCCAATCAGGTCAATCGCTCCGATCGGCCATAAGGCTGGGGCAACTCCCCCAACAAGCCGATTACAATAATCGGCCGTAAGGCTGGGGTAACTTCCCCAGCAGGACGATCACAAAGATTGCCCAGCAGGCTGGGGCAACTCTCCCAGTAGGCCGATCACAACGATCGCCTGTAAGGCTGGAGGCAACCCCCCAGCAAGCCGATCACAACGATCACCCGTAAGGCTGGGGGCAACTCCCCCAGCAGCCTGATCACACCGATCGCCTGTAAGGCTGGGGGCAATTCTCCTGGCAGGTGGATTATAATGATCGCCTATAAGGCTAAGGGCATCCCCCAGCAGGCCGGTCACAATGATCTCCTATAAGGCTGGGGACAACCCCACAGTAGACCAATCACATGCATCAACCATAAGGCTGAGGGAAACTCTCCCAGTAGGCCGATCGTTCCGATCGACCGTAAGCTGGGGTCAACTTCCACAGCAGGCCGACCACAACAATCCTCCGTAAGGCTGGGGGTGACTCCCCTAGTAGGCCGATTCCTCGCTCTGTTGTAAGCCTAAGGGTAGCTCCCCTAGCTGGTTGGCTGACCCGACTGACTGTAAGACTGGGGCAGCTCCCCAGCAGGCCAGTCTGTTGATCGATCGTAAGCCCGAGGGTAGCTCCCCGACTGGCCGATTGACCTGGTCACCCGTAAGGCTGGAGGCAAGTCCCCCAGCAGGACGATCACCCCAATCAACCGTAATGCTAGGGGCCACTCTCCCAGTAGGACGATCACAACGATGAACCGTAAGACTTGGAGCAACTCCCCCAGCAGGCTGATCCTGATGACTGTCCGTAAGGCTTGGGCAATTCTCCCAGTAGGACGATCACTCCGATCAACCGTAAGACTGGGGCAACTTCCTCAGCAGGCTAATCCCAATGACCGCCTGTAAGGCTGGAGGCAACTCCCTCAGCGGGACGATCACTCCGATCAATCATAAGGCTGGGAAAAACTCTACCAGAAGGCCGATCGCAATAATCTACGATAAGACTGAGGGCAACTCCACTAGCAGGCCGACATTCCGATCATCCGTAAGGCCAAGGGCAGCTTCCCCAGCGAGCCGACCCCCGACCCAGTCGCCTGGTTAGTGTCCAACCTGGAGACTGAGGGCAACCCCTCGGTAGGATAAACATCCATTCAGCTGAAGGACCGGGAGCATTTCTCTGTAACAGGACGGGTCGACTGACCATGAAGCAAGGCGAGGCGGTTCTACGAAAACAATCTGTTTAAACTTGATTCAGGAGCAGGGGACGGGACGTTTGCAAGGAAACACCCTAGGGAAAAGGGGAACGTCCATAGGGGAAATGAGGATCAGCCCCAACAAGCCCCCAACCGGCTAATCACCCGGACAAGACGATGACTAAGCCAACAAAGAGAAACCCCCTGCAACTCAACCCAGTGGACCGCCCCGGCATGAGCAGTGGGAGGGGGCAACTAAACATTAGAAGCACAACCCAGAGAATGCTTGACAAAATTACAACAGTACATGAAAAGGTAAAGGTTTCAAAAAGTTATATTTGAAATTCTAAAGCATCGTTCTTTACAAGGAGGGAGCAAAACAGGGGACATCGCCTACAACGCTGGAGCCCGAGAAGAAGCGTCCCCAAGGGCCTTCCCCTGCTCAGATTGGATGGGCCCCTCGGGGCCAACCGGGGCACAAGGAAGTGTCTGTTGGACCCGCTCCTCGAGTCTTCAGAACCTGTCCTGGAAGGCCCTCATGATCCTTGGGGCCAAGAGGTCATCATAGGCCTGAAACGCCTCCCGGAGAGATCCCACAATCCTCGGTGCCAGGACATCCTCATAGCCCCTCTCCACCTCCTCGAGGAGTCGAGCAGGGTGTTTCTGTCGCAAGGCCCCCAGCTCGGCCCAAAACTCGCCTTGCTCCCGACGGAACATCTCCTTCGCCTCTTGGGCAGACCTCCCGGCGGCCACCAAGGCCTCCTTCAAGTCTTTCACCTCGGACATGAGCTTGTCCACCTGACGTCGCAAATGGTGAGCCTCTTGACAAGCCTCTTCAGCCGACACGTCAGCCGCCCGGCCCTCAGGCGCTCCTGTGCCAAATCTGCCTCGAGACCGATCACCCGCTTTGCGTGGCGCTGCATCTCGATGGTCATCGTCGTGGACTGCAAGACAGAACAAATAAGCAAAGGATGTCAAGGAAGACATGAGAAGGCAAGAGGGACACCAAGATGATGACGTTGCCAGGCCAAGGAGTCCACCAAGCGATCGTGGCAGACCCTCTCCAACCAGAAACAGTCCCTCGGGAGGGCAGAATCCTGTGCCTATTGGAAGGCCATGTTTCGATCAAGGAAGACCGAATCTCCGGGTGGGGCATCCGGGCCAGCCCCAAGTATGGACAGAGTCCCACTGTACCAACTGGCGACTGCTCGGCCTGGTTGATGGAAGAGGCCACCCCCACCAGTGCGAGGGTTGCCTCCGAGAGGATCGGCACCTCGTGGATTGGCGTCGACCTGCCCTCCCCAGCCTTCGTCCTCTTCCTCTCTTCGGGCCCCTAAGGCTCCAAAGGGGGGGCGTTTTCACTTTCCCATGCGGTTCCCTGCCGGCGTTCGTGAGCCCTGACGGGGGGGGGTTCGATCTACCCCCATCGGCCCATGCGGGATCGGGGTTGTCACCGGTCAAATCTCCCACCACGGGGGAATCAACGACAACTTCGGGCAGAGGAAGGGGCAGGACCGATGGCTCGACTGTCCCCACCGTGACATCGACCGCGCGGATCTCCTCATCCACCGTCTGCCGAGGTGCATGGCCAGAGGGGTTCCCTCGCCTGCTGGGGCCCCCGACGAATGAGCTCATGGACGTCACGGCTGAATTCATGACCCGCCATTCTTGCAGAAAGAAAGAAGACCAGGTTATGCACCGACGGAGAGCAATAAAAGGAAAGCACCTATCAGGGACCACATGACATTCTTAAGGAGGAGGTCATCTAGTAGAGGCTAGACCAACCTCTCCACCGGTGACAGCAAGGACAAACACCTGACCACGGCCTGGTTGGCCTCAAAAAGGGACAATGTCAAGCATATTGACACAAGCTCCCCAACCGGCCATGATCACGGCGTCTTCTAAGAAAGTGACAAAAACATAATCCCTGCTCCAGTCACTAACCCAGCGGGGCAGGCCTGTCTGACATACCCTCCCTGCCCGGGCACGGAGATGCTGCTATGATCCCCGACAGACCATCTGAACCTGAAAGTAATGAAAGAAGAGAGGCATGGTCGGCTCCAACCCGTTCCTGTGGCAGATCATAATAAATCCCACCAAAACTGCTATCGAGTAAGGAGTCAACAAGCACATGGCCACCACCAAGAAATCCAAGACCAGGATAATGAACGGGTGGAGAGGGAAGCGGAGCCCCATGCAGAACATCTCAACATAGACGCCGACCTCACGGCTCCCCAGGAAGAAAATCCTTTCGTCAGAGAAGGGAATCTGAACACCGTATGAATGGTAGAGATACTTCACCTGAATCTCATCTACTGTGGCATAAGGATTGGATGACGAAGACCTGAGGATTACCAAAGGAACATCAAACTCCGCCACCGCACGGGCGACATCTCGGCAGGCCGAATCTTCAAATAGCAAGCCCTTCCCTTTGCTGGGGCCAGACAAGGGGCCGGGGGGTTACCGGGCTCTACAGTCGGAGGATTACCAGACCCTGGAACCTAGGGAACGTCGGATTCAGGAGCAGGACCTCCTATCCTAAGCATAGCCATAGGACAGGCCGGGTAAGACAGGAATGAAAAGGAGATTGCCTTGAGAAGAGACTGGAAGAAGAAAACGAAGGAGAGTTCACTAGCACTCGCAGGAACAGGATGAGATCAGAAAGCGTGAAGATTAAATCCAGAAGGGATGCGATTTTATATGAAAGACAATCTCCGAATCGGGGCCATCCGAAGGAGGACGCATGGCGACATCTGGCAACCGACGACACTTCAAATCCCGCTCACAAGAGCGGGAGAAGTCCAATTAGGCAGCATCATGATGACTTCCATTAATGACGCTACCTTGACTAACGCACCCGTCAAAATCCACACAAGTCACATCGCCCGAACTGAATCGGCAGAATCTGAACGGCCTCATCGATGGGCGCAATTGATACGATCATTATGAGATGGCCCAAGATCAGACGACCCAATCCTACACTGCAAGCGGGTAGCCCTAAAGGAGAGCAAGCCGAGCGACGGGGCCTCTACGAAGAGTTGGGGTTGGGTCGACCTCGACTGAAACGGGTGCCCCCATCATCCCACGTCAGCGAGAGCTAACTGGTCCCCTTAAAGTGCGTCCCCTTAATCACCATATAGGGCCCATTATGCCGACCTTCATGACCCATGAAGACGCCATCAAAGATGTGGATCATGGGGTGGAAGTGGGGGACGTTGAGGGGGTGTAGACGTGGGGAAACTCCTATAAAAGGGACTCGAGGTACAACGTAAGAGGACCACTTTCTAAATACCAAAGGACCAAGGTATTCCCCTCACACGGCCTGGTCTTCCACTTTACATTTCATCTCCATAGCTCGGCCCGAGGACTCACGTATCCGTCTCCGCGTGAGCCATACCAATCCCGTTGAGCATCCCTCAGATCTGTTCTAACTTAGGAATCGGAGGGGACTTGGTCGGAACCAATGTCTGACCCCCCTGACGAGCTTCCTTGTCTATCCAGGTCGATCAGGTCCAGCGACGTCGAGGCTATCACTCAACGCCTTTCCAGCCGAAGCCGAGCATCCTTAATCACAATCTTGCTCCCCCACCACAAGGAGGTCGTCGCTTTGCCGAGGCTACTCTTCAACAAGACGACGTGAGGATCCGCACGTCCCTCAACGAGCGAACGTACCTTCAACCGATCCCAGAGGTCCCACGTGTCCCTTTGGACAATGTTGACCTCCCCCTCCGGTCAACAATTTAGCGGTGAGAAAACACCCCGAAACCGGTTCCAAAGGCATTTTTGCGGATATTTGTAAGCTCGGTGCTATTTTCTGTATTTTATAGATGATATTGATCGTATGATATGCTTTTTTGGCCTAATTTTGTCTTCGCTTATTTTTTTTGTTGAAGATGGCGATCTCCCTGTTCCAACAGATATTTTTTGCGGATTTTTTGAGCTCTGTGATATTTTCTACATTAGTTGTAAGATATGAACCTTTTTATTAAATGATATGATTTTAGCCTAATTTTGTCATCACATGTTTTTTAAGTTGAAGAAGGCGATCTCCCGGTTCCAAAGGACATTTTTGCGAATATTCCTGATCTCAGGGCTATTTTCAATATTTTCTGAAAGATATGAAAATCTTTATTAAATGATATGATTTTTTGGCCTAATTTTGTCTTCTCTTCTTTTTCAGTTGAAGATGACGATCTCCTGTTTCAAATGACTTTTTTGCGGATTTTTCTAGGCTCGGGGCTATTTTCTATATTTTCTGGAAGATATAGAACTATTAGTTAAATGATAGAATTTTTGGCCTAATTTTTTCTTCTCTTATTTTTCAGGTTAAGATCGCGATCTCCCGGTTCCAACAAACATTTTTGTGGATTTTTCTGAGCTGCGGCTATTTTCTACATTTTCATTAGGATTTGGATCTTTATATTAAATAATATGATTTTTATAACTACTTTTTTCTTGTCTTATTTTTAGCTGAAGATGGTGATATCCCAATTCCAACAGACATTTTTATGGATTTTTATGAGCTTGGTCCTATTTTCTACATTTACTGGAAGATATGGATCTATATATTAAATGATATGATTCTTAGGGCATAAATTTGTCTTCTCTTATTTTTCAGTTGAAGATGTGGATCTCCCGGTTCGAATGAAATTTTTTTCTGATTTTTCTGAACTCGGTGCTATTTTCTAAATTTTATGGAAGATATGTTTTTTTATTAAATGATATCATTTATGGCCTAAATTTATCTTTTATTATTATTTTTATTTGAAGATGTCGATCTCTCGTTTCAAACGGACATTTTTGCGGAGTTTACCGAGTTCGTAGCTATTTTCTGTATTTTCTGGAAGAAATGGATCTTTTAATTAAATGATATGATTTTGGCCTAAATTTTGTCTTCTCTTATTTTTCATTTGAAGGTTGCGATCTCTCTGTTCCATCAGACATTTTTGCGGATTTTTTTGAGCTCAGGTCTATTTTCTGTCTTTTAGGAAGATATCGATCGTTCTATTAAATGCTATGATTTTTGGCCTAATTTTGTCTTCTCTTATTTTTTTTCATTGAAGAAGGCGATCTCCAAGTTTCAACGGACATTTTTACGGACTTTTCTGAGCTCCAGACTATTTTCTACATTTTCTGGAAGGTAAGGATCTTTTTATTAAATGATATGATTTTTGGCATAATTTTGTGCTATCTTATTTTTCCTTGAAGACGGTGATCTCTCTCTCTCTCTCTCTCTCTCTCTCTCTCTCTCTCTCTCTCTCTCTCTTTCCCTTGAAGATGGTGATATATATATATATATATATATATATATATATATATCTCTCTCTCTCTCTCTCTCTCTCTCTCTCTCTCTCTTCAACTGGACATTTTTTCGATATTTCTGAGCTCGGGTCTATTTTCTGCATTTCTGGAAGAGCTCAATGTTATTTTTTTCTTTTTCCGATAGATATGGATCTTTCGTAGAATGAAATGATTTTTTGCCTAATTTTGTAATCTCTTATTTTTCTATTGAAGATAGCGATCTCCCAGTTCCAACCTACATTTTTGCGAAATTTTCTGAGCTCGAGGCTATTTTCGACATTTTCTGATAGATATGTATCTTTTTATTAAATGATATGATTTTTAGCCTAATTTTGTTTTCGCTTATTTTTTCTGTTGAAGATGGCGATCTACCGGTTCTAACTGACTTTTTTGCGAACTTTTATGAGCCTGGGCTATTTTCTATATTTTCTGTAATATGTGGATATTTAGATTAAATAATATGATTTTACACCCGAATTTTTTCTTCCCTTATTTTTCAGTTGAAGATGGCAATCTCCTGGTTCTAACAGACATTTTCGCGGACATTTCAGAGCTCGGGGTCATTTTACACATTTTCTTGAAGATATGATATTTTTATTAAATGATATGATTTTTTGACCTAATTTTGTATTCTCTTAATTTTCAGTTCAAGATGGTGATCTCCTGATTCCAACGGACATTTTTACGTATTTTTCTGAGCTCGGTGCTTTTTTCTACATTTTCTGGAAGATAAGGATATTTTAATAAATTATATTAGGTTTGGCCTAATTTTGTGTTCTTTTATTTTTTTTTAGTTGAAGATGGCGATCTCCCGGTACCAAAGGACATTTTTTCGGATTTTTCTTAGCGAGTGGTTAGTTTCTAATTTTTATGGTAGATGTGGATCATTTTATTAAGTGATATGATTTTTATAGCAATAGTTTGTCTTCTCTTATTTTTAGGTTGAAGATAGCGATCTCCCGGTTCCAACGAACATTTTTGCGTTCTTTTTGAGTTCGGGCTATTTTTTCACATTTTCTTCACCCAGATTTTTTTGAGCTCGGGGCTATATCTATATTTTCTGAAAGATATGTATATTTTTATTAAATGATATGATTTTATGGCATAATTTTTTCTTCTCTTATTTTTAAGTTGAAGATGGCGATCTCCCAGTTCCAACTGCATTTTTGAGGATTTTTCATAGCTCGAGGCTTTTTTCTACATTTTTTTTGGAAAATATCGATCTTTATATTAAATGATATAATTTTATGGCCTAATTTTTTCTTCTCTTATTTTTTATTTGAAGAGGGCGGCCTCCTGGTTCCAACAGACATTTTTGCAGATTTTCAGAGCTCGGGTCTGTTTTCTGCATTTTTTGGAAGTTATCGACCTTTATATTAAATGATATGATTTTATGGCCTAATTTTGTCTTCTTTTATTTTTTTTCAGTTGAAGACGGCAATCTCCCTATTCCAACGGACATTTGTGCGGAATTTCTAAAATTTTGAAAAGTTGTGCATCTTTTTATCAAATGATATAACTTTTGGCCTAATTTTGTTTCTCATATTTTTCAGTTGAAGATGGTGTTCTCCTGGGTTTAACAGACATTTTTGCGGATTTTTCTTAGCTTGTAGCTATTTTCTGTATTTTCTTGAAAATATTAATGATGTGATTTTTATGGCCTAATTTTTTTCTTCTCTTATTTTCAGTTGAAGAGGGCGATCTCCCTGTTCTAACGGACAATTTTTTTGATTTTTCGGAGCTCAGGCCTATTTTTGACATTTTGTGGAAGATATGGATCTTTTTATTAAATGAAATGATTTTTATTACCTAAGTTTGTCTTCTCTTATTTTTCAGTTGTAGGGATCTTCCGGTTCCAACATACATTCTTGCGGATTTTTCTGAGTTAGGGGCTTTTTCTGTATTTTCTAGAAGATATGGATTTTTAATTAAATGATACTATATTTGGCCTAATTTTGTCCTTTAATTTTTCTGTTGAAGATGGCGATCTATCACTTCCATTGGACATATTTTCGGATTTTTCTGAGTTCGGGACTATTTTGTGCATTTTCTGGAAGATGTGAATCGTTTTATTAAATTATATAATTTTTGGCTTAATTTTGTCTTCTCTTATTTTTTTCTTTGAAGATGCCGATCTCCCAGTTCCAACGGAAATTTTTACGGATTTTTTGAGCTCCGGGCTATTTTCTTCATTTTCTCTTAGATGTGGATAGTTATATTAAATGTTGTGAACTTTTTAACATAATTTTATCATTTCTTATTTTTCAATTGAAGATGGCGATCTCCTGGTTCCAACGGACATTTTTGAAAAAAATTCTGAGCTCGAAAATATTTTCTCCATTTTCTAAAAGTTATGGATCTTTTTATTAAATGATATTATTTTTTGGTTTAATTTTGTCTTCTCTTCTTTTTCACTTAAAGATGGGATCTTCCGGTTCTAACGGAATTTTTTGATGACTTTTCTGATCTCAAAGCTATTTTCTATATTTTTGTAAGACATGTATCTTTATTTTAAATGATATGAGTTTTATAGTCTGATTTTGGCTTCTATTCTTTTTTAGTTGAAAATGACGATCTCCCGGTTCCAACGAATTTTTTTGCGGGTTTTTCTCACATCCAAGCTATTTTCTATATTTTTTGGAGGATATGTATATTTTATTAAATGTTACGATTTTTGATCTAATTTTGTCTTCTCTTATTTTTATAGTTGAAGATGGCGATTTTCCGGTTCCAAAGGACATTTTTGCGAATTTTTCTGAGCTCGGGACTATTTTCAATATTTTCTGAAAGATATGAATCTATTTATTAAATGATATGATTTTTTGGCCTTATTTTGTCTTCTCTTATTTTTCAGTTGACGATTTCGATCTCCTAGTACCAAAGAATAATTTTTTTGGATTTTTCTGAGCTAGGGAATATTTTCTGTATTTTCAGGAATATATGAATCTTTTTATAAAATGATATGATTTTGGACTAATTTTTTCTTTTCTTATTTTTAAGTTGAAGGTGGCGATCTCCCGGTTCCAACCGAAATTTTTTCGGATTTTTTTTGAGATTGGAGTTATTTTTCAAATTTTTTGGAAGATATGGATCTTTATATTAAATGAATGTTTATGGCCTAATTTTGTCCTATCTTATTTTTGCGGATATTTTTGAGCTTCGGGCTATTTTCCACATTTTCTGGAAGATATGTAATGTTTTTTTAAATGATATGTTTTTGAGCTTGGTGCTGTTTTTCACATTTTCATATTTTTTTCGTTGATGATGTCGCTCTCCCGGTTCCAACGGTTATTTTTGCGCATTTTTCTGAGCTCTGGGCTATTTTCTGTATTATCTGTAAGATATCAATCATCTTATTAAGTTATATGCTTTTTTGGCCTTATTTTTTCTTCTCTTTTTTTGTTAAATTTGGCGATCTCTCGGTTTCGAGGGATATTTTTGTATATTTTTCTGAGCTCCGGAATATTTTCTACATTATATGGAAAATAATAATCTTTATATTAAATGATATGATTTTTATTGCCAAAATTTTTCTCTTATATTTCAGTTGAACTTAGCGAACTCCCGATTTCAACGGACATTTTTGCGAATTTTTAGAGCTCAGTGATATTTTCTTTTTATGGAAAATATGAATTATTTTAATAAATGATATGATTTTTGTAGCTTAAGTTTGTCTTCTATTATTTTTAAGCTGAAGATGGCGATCTCCCGGTTCCAACGGACATTTTTACGGAATTTTCTAATCTCCAGGCTATTTTCTACATTTTACGAAAGATATGGATCTTTTTATTAAATGATATGATTTTTATAACCTAAGTTCTTCTTCTCTTATTTTCCAGTTGAAGTTGGTGATCTCCCGATGCCAACAGAAATTTTTGCAGATATTTCTGAGCTCCAAGCTATTTTCCACATTTTCTGGAAGATATGGAATATTTTATTAAATGATATCCGAGAAGACCAAATTAGGCCAAAAAATGTCCTTTGGAACCAGGAAATCGCCATCTTCAACTGAAATATAAGAGAAAACAAAATTTGGAACTGGGAAATCATCATCTTCATCTAAAAATGTCCATTTTAACCGGGATATCGCCATCTTCAACTGAAAGTATTTTTATATATCATTTTGTGAGCTTGGTGCTATTTTCCACATTTTATGAAAGATATGGATCTTTTTACTTATTGATATGATTTTTCTAGCCTAAATTTGTCTTCTCTTATTTTCCAGTTGAAGATGTCGATCTTTTTATTAAATGATACGATATTTTGGCCTAATGTTGTCTTCTCTTATATTCCAATTGATGATGGCGATTGCCCGATGACAAAGGACATTTTGGCAGATTTTGCTTAGCTCGGGGCTATTTTCGACATTTTCTGGAAGATATGAATCATTTTATTACATTATTTGATTTTTTTTGCCTCATTTTATTTTCTCTTATTTTTCAGTTGAAGAAGGCGATATCCCGGTTCCAACGGAAATTTTTGCCGATAATATTTCTGAGCTCAGGACTATTTTCTACATTTTATGTAAAATATGAATCTTTTTATTGAATGATATGTTTTCTCCTAAATTTGTCTTCTCTTATTTTTCAATTGAAGATGGCATTCCAACAAAAATTTTTGCGGATTTTTCTGACCTCAAGGCTCTTTTCTATATTTTATTGCAGATATGGATCTTTTTATTAAATTATATGATTTTTATAGCTTACGTTTGTTTTCTCTTATTTTTCACATGAAGATTGCGGTCTCCCAGTTCCAATGGACTTTTTTGCTGATTTTTGTGACCTCAGGGCTATTTTCTGTATTTTTTGAAAGATATCAATCGTTTTATTAAATGATATTATTTTTTTGAACTAATTTTGTGTTCCCTTACTTTTTTTCGTTGATGATGGCGATCTTCCGGTTCCATCAGATATTTCTGCAGATTTTTCTGAGCTCTGGGCTATTTTCTGTGTTATCTGCAAGATATCAACCATTTTATTAAATGATATGATTTTTGGCCTAATTTTGTCTTCTCTTTTTTTGTTAAATTTGGCGATCTCCCGGTTCCAAAAAAATTTTTGCGGATTTTTCCTTAGCTCGGAGCTATTTTCTTAATTTTCTGCCAAATATGAATCTCTTTATTAAATGATATTCCTTTTTGGCAAATATTGTCTCCTCTTTTTTCAATTAAAGATGGAGATCTCCCGATTCCAACAAACATTTTTGCAGATTTTTTTGAGCTTGGTTTTATTTTTAACAATTTCTGGAAGGTATGGATCTACATATTAAATGTTATGATTTTTATGGCCGAATTTTGTCTTCTCTTATTTTTCAGTTGAAGATGGCGATCTCCCGGATACAACAGACATTTTTTCTGATTTTTCAAAGCTCAGTGCTATTTTCTACATTTTCTGAAAGATATGAATCTTTTTATTAAATGATATGATTTTTTGGCCTAATTTTGTCTTCTCTTCTTTTTTAGTTGAAGATGGCGATCTGCTGGTTCCACCGGACTTTTTTTGTAAGTTATGTATCTTTATATTAAATGATATGATTTTTATACCCTAATTATTTCTTCTCATATTTTTCAAGTGGAATTTGGCGATCCACATGTTCCAACAGAAATTTTTGTGGACTTTTCAGATCTCCGATCCATTTTCTAGATTTTCTGGAAGATATGGATATTTTTATTAAATGATTAGATTTTTGGCTTAATTTTGTATTCTCATATTTTTCAGTTGAATATGCTGATCTCCCGGTTCCAACGGACTTTTTAGCGGACTTTTCTAAGCTCGGGACTATTTTCTAAATTTTCTGTAAGACACGAAATTTTTTAATAAATGATAAGATTTTTTGGCCAAAATTTCTCTTCTCTTATATTTCAGTTGAATATG
Source organism: Scilla litardierei (assembly GCA_030789695.1). Taxonomy (NCBI): domain Eukaryota; kingdom Viridiplantae; phylum Streptophyta; class Magnoliopsida; order Asparagales; family Asparagaceae; genus Scilla; species Scilla litardierei. Next base: position 15,815 of record JAULAV010008991.1, read on the forward strand.
GCGATCTCCCGGTTCCAACTAACATTTTTGCAGACTTTTCTAAGCTTCGGGCTATTGTCTACATTTTCTGAAAGATATGAATCTTTTTATTAAATGATATGGTTTTTCGCCTAATTTTATCTTCTCTTATTTTTAAGTTGAAGATAACGATCTCCCGGTACCAACGAACATTTTTGCGGATTTTTCTAAGCGCGTGGCTATTGTCTAAATTTTATTTAAGATATGAATCTTTTTATTAAATGATATGATTTTTTGGTACATCGGAAAGTAACTGCACCGGAAATTGAACCTAGTTCTTCCTCTTCTGTAGCTGCTGTCAGTTCCTACAATGTCTCCATTATTGAACAAAGGGAGGGCTGATGTTCTTTATGTACTTTGAGTATGAGGTTCCATCGCTATCATGTCAATTATGTATATCATCTGATGTATTGTTCTGGAAGTTGGGAATCTATCACATAATCCTGAAAGGAGATGGAACTTATGATACAGTAGGGGACATGGTGATACCACTCAGCCACTGGCCGGTGGTAATGCTGTGATTTTTATAGTCTATGTTTGTCTTCTCTGATTTTTTCACGTTGCAGATAGCAATCTTCCGGTTCCAACAGACGTTTTTATGGAGTTTTCTGCGCTCGAAATATTTCTACATTTTTTGGAAGATATTTTGATCGGTCCATATTTTACACCTTTTTTCTGCATATTTGCATACCATTTAGATCGTCCATATCGTGCTTTTCACGATTATTCGACGATATTGCGTTGCTTTTCACTATTTCTTGTTTTTGTCGGATTTCAGGAAATATGGAGCGATCGGGAACATAAATAAGATTAAGGGACTTGCACGCGTACTGGAGCGTCATCCATGGCCTTATTGAGGAGCTAATAGCGCTGGATGATGAGCAGAAGAAGAAGAAGATCGATAGAATCGACGAAGATGCGGGGAGGAGAAGAGTCACTTCTAGAAATAGGCCACTCAGCCGAGTATGCAGTCCACTCGGTCGAGTGAAGAAGCGTACTCAGCCGAGTACAACTGATACAAAAACGTCTTGAGCCACAATATACTCGATCGAGTGGATAATCCCACTCGGCCGATAGAGAACTCCACTCGCTCGAGTGAGTCAGAATTTCTGAAGGAAATCGAAGCGAACTCTCTGGAATTCTGGGGAGCACAACAGAAGACCCACTCGACCGAGTAGGAAGTCCACTCGACCGAGTGATAAATCCCACTCGGCCGAGTGACACAGAGTGCCCGAGTGTCCAAACACCCAACTTCTCTGTTTTATTTGGATCTGGCACTTGGCCGAGTGGGATTTCCACTCGTCCGAGTAGCGCAGCCAGCCTGTGTCGAAAACTAGGATTCTGGGCTGCGCCAGGGGCAATTCTACCAGGATTTTTTGGACATTTTGGGCATGTATTTAAGCCCAGTTTTTATCCCATCTTAGGGAGAGGCCAGAAAATAGATTTTAGGTTATTTCTAATTGTAATTTCAGCTTTGGAGATTGAAGAACTCAGATCTGGTTTGTTTATTCTAATTGAAATTTTGCACTTTTATGAATTGCTCCCTTCTAAATCCGATTTGGAATATGTTTTCTATTATTGATTTTGCTATTGCTTTGATGAATTGTGAGTAGATTTGCTGTTCTAGGGCATAGGGATGAACCCTATGGATCTAATTTTAGATTTGTGATGAATGAATTTATTTGTTGCTAGAATTGCTAGGATGTTACGTTGTGATTGATTTATCACGGATAACTAGGAATTTCTATCGATATGGAGTTTACAAGAGATTGGATTCTGATCGATGGAAAGGCCTACCTATCTGATTAGATTTATAATCGAGATACACTAGACTTGGTTTGCAAGAGATTGGACCAAAGCTAGCATTTTTATTATAAATCTATACATATATTTGTTTGCAAGAGATTGGACGAATACGAGCTATCACAATCTAGATCGTAACTCGAGTTTGCACGTGAGTTGGCTCGGGGGGCGATTGAACGATGATGTCAATCTTAATGCTAGTGGTTTAGGTTAGGGTTTGCACGAGAGTTGGCCCTAATCTAGGTCTATATAGACCGGTAATAGCGCGAGAGAATGAGTATGGTTCTCTATTTAGTTACGACTAGTTCACCTCAATCCACGTCTTGCAACATTAAGATTCGCGATTCACAGAGATGCATGATGATCCATAGTGGGGATTCCCTAGCCCTAGACGCTGTTATTTTATTGAATTTGAATTGTTAATTGAACCATTGTGACACTAATATTCCAAAATTGCCCTTCCACCAATAGCTTAGTGATTAAGATAGAGTACTGTCATTAGTCTCTCCTCATGTTTGTTACCTGTTCTCCACTACACCGTGCGCTTGCGATAAAACTACAATTGTTTTCCGGGTGTATATCCGGGAGCGATCAAGTTTTTGGCGCCGCTGCCGAGGAGACAACAGTATTTTATTTTTTTACCTAGCTATTTATTTTTTATTTATAATTTTCACTCTTTATTCCTCTATTGTGCTAACAATTCTATCTAGACTCTCTTTTCCTGTGCATGTACACGAGATCAAAGGCCTAAGGAGACATATTATTTGACCCTGAGATCGAGCGTACGGCAAGGAAGCTTAGAGCCGAGAGGAGATCTGCTATAGAGGAAAATCAAATGGCCACACCAGAAACACAAGAGGAGCTAGCACAATGTATGACTAGGCTTGTCTCCATCCGAGATAGGCTACAGCCTAAGACCACATCTACCACCTCTTCTATAGCCATACCGGATTTGGCGGCCGACAAGAACTTTGAGTTAAAGACGGAACTCGTAGTGCTGATGCAACAAGACCCATTCTATGGGAATCCTCAGGAGAATCCACACTACCATTTGCAAATGTTCTTAGCAAAGTACGCCACTTTTCAGATGCCTGGCGTGTCGGCAGATGCTATTCGACTGCGCCTCTTCCAATTCACTCTTCGTGATAAAGCTTAGTATTGGCTGAGGATGCAAGCCGAGGGGATCTTCACTACTTGGGATGAGCTAGGAAGCGCATTTGTCAACAAGTTCTATCCGTCGTCCAAGACTGTGAAGATACGAAGCGCCTTGATGTCCTTCAGGAAAGGCCCTCAGGAGTCTTTATATGAGGTGTGTGAGTATTTTAAGGACCTCCAACACCAATGCCCCCACTATAGCATTGAACTATGGGAGCTAGTGCATAACTTCTACAATGGATTTCAACCAAGCACAGAGCAAATAATTGATGCCACCGCCAATGGAGCCATTTTGGCAAAGCCACCGGATGACGCTACGGCCTTACTTGAGGAGATGGCCTCAAATAATCAGCAATGGGCCGATGAAAGGGGGCAATCTTCATCATCTTTGAAGCCGGCAAGCATCTATGAAGCGAAAACGGTGGCGGAGCTTTCTACCAAATTTGATTCTCTTCATAAAGCCATAGAGAGGCTAGAAAAGTTGATAGGCGAGCCACATGGGGCTTCCAACGCATCTACATCCTGAGGAAGCATGAGCGACTGACAGGATCAAAGCCAGGTTATATTCATTGGAGGGGAGCAAGGAGACGGAGCTATGGACAAGCTCAATATGTTGCTGGCAGTAGCGGTTATTGGGTGAACCCAGCTACTAGGGGCCACCCCGGATTCTCATACGCCAACAATGATGGAGCCTTGACTCCACCACATCAGCAACCTCCGTCGCAACAACCACAAGCCCGGCCTCCGCAACAACCACAATATCAACAAAGGCCACCCCAACAACAAAACTACCCACCAAGGCAACAAGCGGGGCCCTATAAACCCCCGAGATATAATCAAGGATGGAGGGCACCTAACCCCCCACAAGTACCACCAAGGTCGGAGCACGAAGCAAGGGTTGAAGAATTCATGGCCGAAGAAAAGAAGACTAACGCAAAATTGTCGGCTCAACAAGAATCCCTCAACATAGTCGTGGCACAATTGGCGGAGCAACTCACATTGCTCAACAAGACTAATCAAAATTATCGGCTCAACCAGAACAAAATCCACAGAACAACACCGGCCACATCAATGCGGTCGTGGAACTAACTACAAGAGGCGGGAAGGACACTACTCATGCCATGATTCAAGCTAAGGAACCGAGGGATGAAATTTCAGTTGAGAAGGAGATAGTCAATGAAGAGGAGAACCCAAAGGCGGCAAGTAATGATGAAAAAACTGAAATGGAGGAGCCACAAGAGGAGCAAACCTATATGCCACCGATACCATTTCCATAACGATTGGCAAAAGCAAGGATTGAGAAGAGGCTTGTTAAATTTCTGGAGTACTTGCGAGGAGGGAGCTTGAACATCCCGTTCTTAGATGCAATCGTCGAAATCCCGTCCTATGCAAAGTTCCTCAAGGATTTGATCGCGAGAAAGAAGCAAAAGGAAAGGGTCATGCTTGCCGAGCAAGGTACGTGGTTCACCAAAAAGGAGAAGATACCGACCAAGTTGAAAGATCCCGGTAGTTTCTGAATTTCTTGCACGCATGGAGGAGTCCCCCTACAGAAAGCTTTAGTGGATTTGGGAGCAAGCAAGAGCCTCATGCTCCTCACGATGTTCAAGAAACTGAATATGGGGACTGACCTCAAGGCCACGGACATGAAGATACAACTCGTCTATTGGCGAATCACTAGGCCGGTGGGGATTGCTAAAAACGTGCCATTGCAAGTACCAGTTGGACTTTGCTTGCCATGCAACTTTGTGGTGATGGACATTAGAGAAGAAGGCAATACGTTACGGATACTTGAGCGCCCTTTCCTAGCCACCGCCGGAGTAATTGTAGATGTTAGGGAATTAACCTTGTCCCTAAACATCGGCAATATTGAGGTTGAGCTCCATATTCCGAAGGCGATGAAGCATATGCCTTGGCCAGAGGAAGTGGACTACATAGACCTCCTCGATGAGGTCATAAACGACGCCATGCCATTCACCATTGGAGCCAAGCACGATGACGACCTTGAAGAGGTCCAAATATCCAAAGATGGTGAAATGATGGGAGACCCACCGAATCCTCTTACGGATGAAAAGAAGAACGATGCTGATGTCGTTAGGATTAGAGAGCTATGCAAGCTCTCTACGGCGAAGCACATGAAGGAAGGGCCACCAGTGAATAAATTTTCACTGCCAGTCAAGAAGAAGATATGCCAAGAGCCCAAGCTTGGGTGAGTCATCCCCCACACCTACCTTTGATGAGGGACAGCCGAGGAAAGCCGAGAAAAGCAACAAGTGAACCCAAGCGGCCTTCCCGGCAAGTTTGATACGTGTATCTCCAATGCGTCGAACATCAAGCACTAATCACGAATCTTAAGGGGGTCGAGCTCAAGACCTTAAACGAACGCTTATCAGGAGGCAACCTGACGGTTTTATCCCAGTTTTTTGTTGAATTTTCCTTTCACTTTTTGTTTTTGATCTTTATTAGTGTATAGAGTCAAGAGTCTAAGAAGAACCTGACGACGGGCTAAGGTTTTCATTTCAGGAAAAGGATGATAGGAGACCATATGAACGGAGGATGGCCATGGCGATGGGGAGAACTCCAGGGATGCGATCAAACGCCAAAGGGAGGAAGAAACTGACGGGAGAAAAGAAAACAGAAAGTGTCATAAAACAGAGAGTTGGAGCTGAAAACAGTAGCTCATTCGACCAAGTGACTTTTTCACTCGGCCGAGTGGAGACCCTACTCGGCCGAGTAGGGTACTGCACATGGAAGTCTCGAAAACCCCCTCTGTAAATTAAATTCCACTCGGCCGAGTGACTTTGTCACTCGATCGAGTGAATTTGACTCATTCAACACTTAAAATGCTCTGAGTGGCCTATCCACTCGGCCGAGTGACTATGTCTACTCGGTCGAGTGATAGTTTCTACTCGACCGAGTTGGAACTTAAATTAGAAATTTCAAAATTTCCGAAACATATCCCACTCGGCCGAGTGGTTACCGCCACTCGACTGAGTGACCTACGGTATTTAACCCAGACTCACAGATGTAAATCCCAAAATCCCCACATCGCCCGAGCTTCCCTTTCCAGCACCCGAGCTTCTCCATCACTTGCCTGAGCCGACGCCGCTGCGCCCGAGTGGTGCGACCCCGCCATCGCCCGACCGCCCATCCGCCGCATCACCCCTTGCTGCCGGCCGGCGCTCGGCAGCCCTCCGACACCCAAATTTCCCCTTTATCCTATTTCACATTTCCTAAAGCCCACATCCTCCCCAAATCCAAATTAAACCCTATTTACGCATATTTCTCTTGATCTACCCTCGATTTTTTGATATTCATTGCTAATCAATTGTTCTTATGTTTCAGGATAGCTTGGGGGAGATCGAGCGCTGATTTGTAGCTTCAGGGGAGGCGCCTCTTTGTCCGAATTACTAGCATGGAGCCGCGTCGTGTTATGGTATACTCTTTCCATGTAAATAGCACTTCACAGTAGTTTGCACATCTCATGGCATCACGATGCCCCCAACACTGGGGCTCGTACACGGGAGCCCGCTGCCAAGCGGAAGAAGACCAACGACCCTGGTTCTTCTTCCGCTAGAGCGGACTCCCCACCTCCTAGCGACCCACCACCCACACTTCCGCCTCCTATTGCACCCATTCCAGCCCCACCAGCACAGCCCGTCACGGCTGTCGACACGATGGGGATCACTTTTATAGATGACGCACACCGTGCCAGATTTGAAAGAATCTCACTTTGTTCGATAGTCCCCTCTAGTTCACACACATAGCTGATCTTGAGTGCCTAGGGGTATTCCAGGGGCTACTCCAGTTGTACGACAATGTGGGGTGGCACGATTTTCTTTCTATGTCAACGGACACCTACGTCTATCCGACCCTCGAGGTTTTGAGTTCTATTCGTAGGACTACCAGGGGTGCACTTTTTTCCTGTTGGACCGTGAGTGCAAGATCACTCTCAACATGCTCCGAGCCTATTTCCACTGGCATCATGTCCCCAACCTCGATCTGGCTTTTGGTCCCGCGCACCACACCCCTCCTTCCTATGATGCACATGCATTCTGGACCCTGATCACTGGATCACCACTTGCCTTTGACCCTAGCCGGGCCAAGGCCTCCTCTATCGTCCACGCTTGCCTTTGTATTGCTCAGTGCTGTATGGCGACCAATATTCTTGCGAGGTAAGAGCCTGGGACGATGTCTACGCCTGAGCTCTATATGCTCTACACGATGACTAGAGAGAGAGCCTTTGAGGGTGACACGGACGTCTTGGTCCCTGCCATTCAGATTGATATTGCCAGCTGGTATCTCGACCGCATCATTTCCTCTGTCACTGCTAGGACAGTGATTTGTTATGGTGGTCTGATCACCCTTCTGGCTCCTTTGTGCGGGGTTGAGCTCCCTGCTGGCTTGCTACGACCTACGGGCACCACTTCCCTTTCCATTGATGTTATGGCCCGTATGAAGATGATGCGTCCTCATGGTCAGCACCCCTTGGTCTGGCTTCATGGTCCATTTTTAGCAGAATATATGTGCTTCTGAGCCCTGCTCGAACCCACATTGGACCAGCAGTTGGGGAGTGGAGACCAGAGATGGACCTCCTCGTACCAGCTGCATATGTACTCGAGCCAGAGGACGCCCAACAGGAGCCCTTTCTCGGCTCTCTTGCCCCGGAGATCCCTATCCCACAGCCTGCACCTGGCCCCATTCCAGCCCCCGACACTTCTGTCCACACCTCTACCTGTGTCGAGAGCACTGTTGCTGTGTCTGCCAGTACCACCACCGTCACCACCGCCATGTTGTTGAGTTTTGATCCTATTTCTTACGTGAGCTTCGAGAGCGCCTCCCCCGCTGCACTTGCGAGAGGCGAGCCGTCCCTAGATTCGATAGCTAAGACCCTGTCCTCACCTGATTTTTCGACCCTTGGAGTGTCATCTTCTGTCGCTTTCACGACCTCCCCAGTCATCGACACTTCTGTCTCTGTTGCCGCTATTTTTACCGAGAGTGTCGTGACGTCTGTCCCCACTTCTGTGTCTACGACCTCTCTGCCTGTCTCGCCCTCTGTCGACGCGTCATCTTCTATCGATGCTCACAATCCTCAGAGCATTCCTGCATCTCATCCTCCCACAGAGGCTAGCTTCTTTTAGCGAACACCACCCCTCACCCATACCCACTAGTGGCTCCACTCGTCTACGGTGGTCATTTGCGTCATCCCCGACCTCCACCTATGCGACCCTCTGCCCCCGCTCCCGACGCCCTCGTCCAGCACCTCCGTGTTGTAGAGGGGGCCTTGAGTGAACTCAGAGAGGATTTTCGGGCTCTCATCACCATCGTTAGCTCTGTGCAGCATCGCGTCGCTCTTCTGTCTGTTATTCAGGTCACCCTGAACCAGATCCTTGCGTGCCTGTCACAGCCTCCACCAGCCACACCTCGTCCTATCCCTCAGCAGCCTGCACCACCGCCACTCCTCCCCCACCACAGGGAGGTGCTGAAGCGCCACTACTAGCTTAGGAACACACTTTATGCCTCTCATATTTTTTGCCGATGTTCTGGTTGATATTTTTGCTGCTGATTTTGCACCCCCACTTGCCCATATATTTTGATCACCTTTTGCAGGGCTATGTATTTATTCGTTTGGGGGAGAGGTGGTATTTTTGGGCCTATCTATTTTGCTCCCATGATCTGTGTTCCCATCACATCCATCATTTGCATGCTGTACTTTTCATATACATATCCATTCCATTTTCTTTTATTTTTCCTTTTTATAATCCATGCATCCGCACCCACCCATCCCTATTATATATGTCCTTCTGCCACACTTAGCACATTAAGGACTCTGTGCAGTTTAGCTTGGGGGAGTGAGTGCACTCACGCACTTTTTATTTTCTTCATTTTTTATCTTTATTTTTTCTATCTTTCTTTATTTTCCACTTATCTTCACCCACTTTTTCAATTTTTTTTCTCATGCATCACGTTTTCTTACTTTTTGCGTGCATTGCATTTGTATAGTTAGTTCTTACTTTTCCTTTACCCTTATTTCTTTTATCCTTTTTACTAGAAATGAATTCTATATGATGACGATGACTTGGAGTTAGCCAGCTCTTATATGTGTATTCTCTTGCCATGCCATCGTTTTTATTTCAGATATCATATGTTATACATCGCCATGCATTTGAGTATAGGAACCTTCATCTTTATATATGATTGTGAATGAACTTCTAGCATTAGCTGAGTCTGAAAATTTATATCGTATACTTTTCATAGAAAACACACCAAGCTTGCCTAATCTTGGAGTACTGCTTTGTTATCTGCTTTCACTTCTATTTGCATGAAATTGTACGCTCAACTTCCAGGTTGATTGAAAGTATGCCTTTTTGATATGATTAGATTAGTTTACTTTCTGAAATCAAACTGAGTAGATTACATTATCCTGCTGAAAGTTGTCGTGCATGTACAAAAGAGTGAACTGAGCGTTACATATTTTTCTTTCTCCACATATCTTGAACATCATCTCTATACTTAAAATCATTGGTGAATATCCCCTTAGCGAATCTTATATTGGCATCTTCTCCACGCTAAAAAGTCCAAGCTCCATTACCCCCAAAATCAAAAGTAAAATACATGCATATCTTTCCATCTTTGATTTGGGATTGTTATTGTGTATATTTTAATATATATATATATATATATATATATATATATATATATATATATACACACACACACACACACTAGTCATAACCCGTGCCCGCGGGCACGGTTCATTTAAGATATCCCCTCAAAATATTTGTTCTCCCAAAAAATTATTTCCCCATCCAAAATCAAAATGAACAAAAATCTAGCTTCGACGCGGGCTCCTTCAGCGCATAACGCGCGCCCTCGGGCACCGTTCATTTATGATATCGCCTCAAAATCTATGTTCTCCCCAAAAATTATTTCCCCTCCAAAATCTAAATGAACAAAAATCTAGCTTCGGTTCGGGCGGCTTCGGCGTGCCCCTTAAAATCTTTCTTCTCCCCAAACATTATTTCCCACTCCAAAATCTAAACGAACAAAAATCTAGCTTCGGCGCAGGCGTCTTCAGGAGTGGGGAAAAATTTTTAACCCGGTCCAAAATAGAAACACTTGAAAATAAAGGGGTGAAGTTCATAAGTGTGGGCATGTGTGTAGGGTGTGGGGGTTAAAAGTGAAATGTGAGGATTTTTTTTGCAAAAAGGGGAAATGTGCGGTATTTTGCACAAATGTAGTGCTTGTGTGGGGGGTTTGAAAACCAAAGAAAAAAAAAGTGGGGGGGAGACATGGCCAAATGCTGGCTAGATTTCAACTTCTCGATTTTCCCAACAGAAGTTCAAATTCCCCCAATTTTTTGAATTAAATATTGACCCTTGGATGCAAAGGATGTGAATGCATCCTGATCGTTGTTGATGACTGGGACTTGTTCTAGTCAGCCCTAGAATTCAAAAATAGTAATCAAATGTAATATTAAATATCCAAGTTATGTTCTACGACCTCTCGGCTACATGTAGTGTGATTAACCTTGTCTTTGCCCAGTAACTATTTGTTCTCAAATGTGTTTAGTGAGAAATGAAAATGCTTTGTTTTGTTATTTGCAGGTGATAAATCATAATGTTCCTATTGACATAGTTGAAAGGACAAAGTTTGATATTACGCTTCCGTTGGATAAGAAAAAGGCATTCATTCGGTTACTTGGCAATCTTGAACGATATGGCCAATTGTTTGTTTGAGGACCAAAAACATGGTTGGGTAGACTTACTTTACATCAATACCCAACCACTTAAGTAGATGAACATGAACCACTGGCCATCACAGCATCCTATATTTAGGTTAGGAAGAAGCCATCTTATGTACCAAAAACAGCAGCACCCAGGGTATAATGTTAGTTAGGGAAAGAAACTGTAAATTTAAATAGGATTATTTGTTTTTTCAACTGAAAAGAATTTTCCTCCTCTGAGATAATCTGGACTTTGACATCCTAATTTCATCGAGTTCATAAAGGTTGTATTTGCCATGAATTTATTCCATTTTCAGCACAATAATTAAACCCAAGAGATCATTCTCAAGCCCAAATTAACAACACATATAGTGACAATTTATTTTCCTACGAAATATAATTTGAGAGTAAAGAATTACACACTTCCACACATCCAATAAAACAATGAATGAGTCCTGATAATCACTTCCCTAACAAAATGAAAACCATGTAAGCTACTAACAGTATGCTCTTCTTCCTGTCTGAGAGAAACATACACTGTGACATCCTAACAGCTGGACATCCTATGATCTTTATTAGTGTACAAATATCAGAAACATAGACTCAGTTATTTGACCAAATAAATGCAAGGCTTCAAGAACCAAAACATATCCATTGAACTCCCATCACTCTCAGCAGCAGCAACAGCTTAAGCCCGGTTGCATTCTTCGTCATTGCCGATCAATGTGTTCTTCTCCTCTCTGGTACCCTCATCCAATTCCTGAAGAAAAACAAACATATATCAGCATAAAATACAATGTAGCCACTGGACTGAACTCAAAAGCATGGTCATTGTCTTATATCACTCACTGAAGATACATGCTTCAGAGGAGACATTGTCATATTCGCGGCTGATTTTGAGCTTCGAATGCGACCTCCTGAAGGCGAAGGAAATTTATGAGGATCATGCTAAAATCATGTTATTGATACATAAACTGAAATATCATGCTAAAATCATGTTAAGTAGTCCTAAATATTGAAGAACTGAACTTGACAACATGTTATGTAGTCCTCAATATCATGCTGTTAACATGAAATTGAGGACTACACAAAAGCTACTTGAAGTTACTAACGCAACCAAAATTCCATATGATATTGATGACTACCTCAATATTGATACACAAACTGAAATCATGGTGTTAATATGAAATTACTTGAAGACTGAAATTATGTGAGACGAAACTGAAAGCATATTAGCTCAAGAAAACATATAAGCATATTAGCATACTCTCCTTCATATAAATGTAATCCTCAATATCATGCACAATACACTGTCGATCATCCCATAGCAATTATGAATAGACTTTTTTTGTTACTGGACATTTTCTGCAATGTAGTCCTCAATATATATGGAGAGTATACTATATTTACTGATATATTCTTATAACAATGTTTTGGATTTGGACATATAACAGTTTGACAAAAGCATTTGTTTTGGCCAATCTGATATTTTCTTATAACAATGTTTTGGATCTGTTGCTAGCCTAATAACAGATTGGACCTAACAACAACAATCAACAATTGAAACATAACATTTCAGAGCAAAAATTTCCAGAAAAAAGATTTTTGTGTGAACATAATACAACGACCCACAACAATATTTTGACAGAAGCTGCAAGGAATTAAATACAAAGCCCCAGATTTTTTGTATTATGGTCAAAAAAATCAGCCAGGCATTCAAACAAATATCGTGCATGCATTTGGAAATTAAAGACCAATGAAATATAAAATTGAGGCTTGTTACCTTAAGAAACTTGCCGAAGTGGGAAAGTATGCCTGAGAATGCGGCACAGCAAATACCCAGAAACTCCAAAAATCGCAAAAATCAACTGGGGAGGCGATGGTGGTGCATCTATAATTATTTTGTCCTTGCAGCAATGGTGGTTCTTGCAGCAATGGTGGTTCTTGCCACGACTTTTTTCTCTTGTTATTTCTTATTTTGTTCCTATGTCATTTACTGGGAAACAGATGTTACTGTTCATTTGGATAAGTGGATAACAATGCTATAGTCTTGCAAATGTATACACATATGGTTTTCTGGTTAAGACAAAAATAACTGAACAATCATTAAGAAATATGTTGGTACAATGTTGCATGAAATATATTCTTAAAAATTCTTATTATGAGGGCATCCCACCACGGAGCAATGTAGTCGATGAAATCCAATGAATACCAAGATGCACATGCATTTTTACTTGCTCTCTGCATCATAAAGATCGATTCTGGGCACATGTTAAGGAGAAACAACATATGAATAGATAATTATTACATTTACAATTACCAGGACAATAAGTAGCTTGCATAGAAAATAAACTAAATGATAATAATACAAATTGGGAGAAACTGCAAGCAAAAAGTGGTATGAATAATGAATATGGCTCACAACATATGCAAAGGTTACATACATGTGTCCAGCTAATCATAAAAAATGACAAAGCAAATAAAGATAAGCACTTTCAACACTTTTTTTCCTAATGTTACCTCCAAAATCAACAGATTCAAGGACGAATGGTCGATCAACTTCCCCATGGTAAGAACGATGTCACAAAAATTATAAACTAAGCCTTCTGAATAAAGGCAGAAGTGTATTTCTATATGCATATATCCAATGCGTCAAGAAGCAGATATATCTGAATCTAAATTTTATCGTTGGAAGAGAATACCACAACAAAACAACCTCATTCTTTTCATTCTCCATTAATTTGTCACCCAAATGAGACCCAATGATTCCAGCTTATCCAGTAGCCAAAATCTTATGTTGGCCTGTCAATAACCAAAGAGAAAGCTAATAAACAACACTCACATGGACATTTAATAAACAACCAAATTTGTAGAGGACACATTTTCACTACCCAAATACAGAACTGAACACATGCCATAGTATCAGACTCCATTTTCACTCAAACTGGATTTTTTGTTATTTGCAAACTGTTCTCACTGGATTTTTTGAAAGGAAACTTTTGAAAGGGCACGGGTTATGCCATTTGCTGGAAACAAACTGCACATGCACTCGAGATTACTGAAAAATGGGGGGAGGGGGTAAGCGAGATTACCTGCGAGATTACTCGAGGTTTGGGGGCAGTCGTTTGGGGCAGGTGTTTTCAGCCAACTGAGAAGGTTACCAGTGAGAGTAATCGAGATTACTGCAAAGATCACATGCCAAAAAAGTAACAGATGTGTTTACAGTTTAACTAAGTAATACATGTTATTTCTGTCACTTTTTTGTCACAATACATGTTAATATTGCCAAAAAAGTAACAGATGTGTTTACAGTTTAACTAAGTAATACATGTTAATATTGCACCCAATAACTAACAGGCAATGTGATCAATACAGGCTAAAAACATCATTAAAAATCACAATTTTCCACCTCTTTTTCTCCTGATCAGATGGCCAACATCCCATATGATCTTGTCCTCAGGAGTGTTGAACCCATGATGAAGAGCAACAGCTAACTCCACAACCCCCAGGCTAGCACTCAAATGTCCTCCAGTTTTCAATACAGAGTGAACTATGTCTAGCCTCAATTCTGACGCTAATTGCTCCAAATCCTGACCAAATCCAGCAGAAAAACAATCCCATTAGCGAGCCTACCAGCTCACAACAGAAAGAGAGAGAGAGAGAGATAGAGAGAGAGGAAGTACATGAGTATATAGATTCTTCATGTGGACAGGGTAATTGACTGTGTCCAAAAGAGGGGTAGATGGCTCATGGGGACCTCGCATGGGAAACCCCAACAACTCAAATAAAATTCACAAAGTCTCCTTGTAAACCTGCAAATGAACCAACAAAACCAACAAAAAATACGGACACTAAAATCCACAAAAATTAGATCGGCATAACTTCCCAAATAAAACAAAGAAGGAAATAAAAATCCAAAAGACCGCACAAACTTTTTGCATGGATATTTTGAAGGGAGTTTTCCCCAAATCATAGTTTCAACCAAAATAGTACTTAAGACAACATATTTTTACATCGACTTATAATAATATCACACAACCTAAACTATATGCCAAAAGAAAAAACCCTTAACTATGAACAAATATACACAAAAATATATTTTGGATTGAACAACCATGCAGTCCAATTTCAAAAACACCATCTCTCACACAGGCATTTAAATCCAACAAAATTTACATATGAAGCTAGGGCCTTGTGTCCTGAAAATAAAAAATAAAATCATAGCTTAGAATAGAAAAATTAGAAACGAAGATATATCTAATTACTTTTTACAACTCACTTTTATTACCTTCATCATGTTTAAGCAGAAAACCTTTTCATCATCACATTATAAAAAGATGATGTGTCAAGCTCAATCCAAAGTGGAGAGTTAATGGGATGAGCAATAACCTAGATAAATTAAGAACATAAAATTCTTAGAAAAATTAATATATATTTGATAATATGGAAAATTTTAAATTTATACATTTATTTACCTTTTTTCGTTGGAGTGGTGGAGGTCGTGCTTTCTGGAACCAAGCAAGCTCGGCAAGAACCATCTTCCACTTCTATAACAAAAAAGGTATTTGGATGGTCAATGAACAGGATATTTTGAAAAACAAAATCTAAGATTTTTATATTACCTCGGAAAAGAAGATTGCTTTGTCTTCAATGTGACTCGTCGCCGTTGCTTGTAAAGTTCTTTTAGCAATTTGCTGGAAATAATAATAATAATAAACAGTCACTAATTTTTAATTTCAAAAATGGGAATGTTTGTAACGGTATGCATACCTTATCAAACCAAAATCCGATATAACCCCGTAGCCTGACATTTATGTGATTGTTTTGAAGTAACAGAACCTGTGAGAAGAAAAATGTTAATGCAAACATAGTAGATTAAAAATATAATGTAGAATTATGATAAGAAACTTACAGTTTTTGCCAAATCTGCATCATCATCTATCTATATAAAAATACAAACCAATATTTTATCAAACAATGCATACCGAAAACTATTAAGTCATGCAATGAAATGTAGTAAAGGAAAAAATTTCTTACCCTGCCATATATGGTAATGTGGGTCCACATTTTAAAGCTTGGTAACGTATGATAATGCTATACCTGCATGTTAGACAACAATGGATAATAATTTTTTAAAACATCATTTAAACAAATAATATAAATAAAACAATGTAAAGAAAGAAAGTTAAAAAAATTACATACAATTTTTATCATACATTGGAAATCATAGCAGAACTTCTGGGTAAACGATGTTTACTGTGTTATTTATGTTGGGCTGAAGAAGGACACATACACGATCAAAAGATGTGCACCTTGAAAGTGCAACATAAAGATGTCCATGACTGAAAACTGGGGTCCGCAAATCAACTCCAACGAATTTTACAGATTGTCCTTGGGCTTTATTAATCGTCATAGCATATGTCACACGGACAGGAAACTGCCTTCTTGTCATATGAAAAGGTAATTCTGTAGCTGATGGTGACAAAGATATTCTTGGAATAAACACAAAACAACTGGCTTTATCCCCATTTAAAATTTGAGCTTCAATGACACGTGATGCACATCTGACAACCATCAATCGAGTGCCATTGCAGAGCCCGTCTTTTGGTGCAACATTTCGTAATAAAATAATAGGACAACCAACCTTAAGCTCAAGTGTAAATTGTGGCAACCCAGGAGGATCCAAAGAGTTTATGTACTCAGTTGGATATCTATTCATAATGGTTGGATCGGTTTCATCATTTTCAGAAAAACTGTCTGCAGCTTGATACGTAATCTTCTGTCCAGGAAAAATGTTTAATGCAGCAGCATTTATAAAAGTAACATCATCATTCCGTGCAGAAAGAATTATTCGTTCAGTAAGGTATGCCGGAGGCACGGCACCCTCAATATGAAGCTGCAGATAAATTCGAAGTATTAACTCGTTTAAATCCTTGCACCTGAATATGTTAGAAGGAAGTTCTACCACTTCTGTAGGATTTGTCCCAACCTAATACATATAGATATAATTTTAGTGAAGGAATGGCTAAGATAAAAATAGCAAGTAAAATTAAATTAGGCATGAAATAAAATACCTCCAAAATAAATTTTGCAAAATTTGCATTCTCAACAGATGAGTAATTTAACCGCATATTTTGATCCAAGATCAAAACTTGTACAGAGCACCATAATACAGATCGTCTCAATGAGGCACCAACAATTTCTTCTCGAACCCCCTTTGGTATGACGGGCAAGATTTGTCGGAAATCCCCACCAAGAACAACAGTAATACCACCAAATGCTCTAGGGTTATCACACATATCTTGTAACGATCGATCCACTGCCTCAACACAGTGCCGATGTTGCATAGGTACTTCATCCCATATTATAAGTTTTGCTTTTCTGAATAATTGAGCTTGCATGGATTGCTTGCTAAAATTACAAATTGAAGTATCATGCACATCTAACGGGATACGAAATGTGGAATGTGCAGTCCGACCTCCGCTAAGTAGCAATGATGCAATACCGAAAGACGCGACGGTGATAACTATATTTCCAAGACTACGCAACATTGTTGCTATTGCATTGTACAAAAAAGTCTTTCCAGTTCCAGCACCGCCGCTCAAGAAGAATGTAGTACCTTTGTTTTCAAATACTGATGAAGTAATTGCTGAATAAGCATTGCGTTGTGCATCATTGAGGCAATCAATGTCTTTGTGCATCCAATTGTTTCGCTTTATTTATAAGTTCCTGATGTTCATGCAACAATCTATTGCTAACAATTGCATTCCAATCTCCAGCAGGAAGTGGCATTGGTGGAAAGTCGGATAGACACTTACCGTACTCCTCAAGTAATTCATTGATAAGGAATAATCCATAATCTTCAAGTTGTCCTTGAGTTGGGGTAGAAATTGCAAATAAAGTGTGCAATTTATGTGGAAGATCATCGCAAATGTGCATTGAAAATTCATTCCATAATGCAAGGGGGTCGATCGGCACACATTCGATAAGAATAATACAAAACAGTCTTCGTAATTGATATCCTGTTTTCATAATTGAAGCCTCGGAAAGACATTGTCTCCACTCGGAATCATCTTCAAGAAGACTTCTTGCAATACATGTTGCTTTGAATGTAGGGTACTCGATAGAATTGAATGTGCGTAAATTTTCCCACGATGTTGGCCCTTTAACAACTGTTAGTAGCAACCGTAGATAAAATCTCTCTCCAGAATTAGGGGAGGCAAAATACATTCTGCCAATTGCATATCCAGATTGTCTTGGAGTCCAGACCTTTGTTGACGAATGCCACACAAACTTTTGGGGAAATTCTTGATATGTGAGATCATGTGCAGACTCATGTAAAGCGCAACATGTAAAAAATTCAGTCAAAGTTGTCTTATCATTTTCAGCCCTAGACCTTATTGCATCTACATCTTCATCTGGATCAAAAATAACACGGTGTTACCCGGGTAAATGAAGTATCAATCTTTGAACTGACGGAATCTCTTGATGCAAAGGATGCTTAAATATTCGCCAGGCAGCCTCAGGTGGTCCAATATATCTTGTATCAAGGTATTGTTGGATCTCATTTACTGCGCCCAATACCATTGTGGTCCGATCATGACCTTTATAAATATACTTATGAATGTACTTCACACATCTTACCCCGGCACAAACTTCGACATTAATGTGGCAGTTAAAGCGCCTTGAGAGATACCTGTTGTGCGGCACAACATCTCGATTATCAACCTGATGCCCCCTTACAGTATATAGATGCCCATTACTACGACGACGGTAAATAGGATATCCATCACGATCCAAGTTTGTTGCATCTGCATAATTTCGAGGGTATTTCTTAGTACACTTACCATTTTCCATACATGAGGCATTTGGATTCCGAGCACCACATGGTCCATGTACCATACATTTTGACACAATATCGAATAATGCAGGATCTTGAGCAGGATCAGGAAATTCAGCACATAGAATTCTATCCACTTGATCACATGTATGAATCTTATCGGGTCCACGAAGAAAGAAAAGAGCATGCATATGTGGAAGACCCCGTTTCTGAAATTCAATTGTAAATACATGTGCTACTTTCTTTCCAAATACATTATTGCCATCAATCTCCTTCATCAAAGCCTTTCTTTTTAACTCAAATACACGTGCGACTAAATCTGGACGGTCGGTAGACTTTTAATTGGGCAGTAGAGCCGAAGTAATTTCTGGCCACTTTGGATTTGCGGTCATGGTAAGAAAAATATCCGGGTGCTGGTTATAACGTGTGATAGCCATCGAGTCTTGAAATATTTCAAACATGTGACGTGCACTGCCAGTGAAAGATGAAGGAAGTATCATGCGCTGTCCAATTTGGTCGCATCTGGCATATGCATCGATATCTGCAAGACCCTGATAGAGCTCTGAGCGGAGTTTTCGTTGATTAAGTTTGATGAATGTCAAACGATGTTGCTCAATTGCTGCCCAAGCATCAACTATGAACTCCTGGAATAACTTTCCCGCTCTCAAAATTGAAGAATACTCGTTCTGTCTTTCAAACAGACGGTAGCTATAAAACTCACACATGGTCAGGCGTCTACTTGATGCGATGTTTTGAACTGGATCCCACTGCTTCAACTCAGGTTCCCATCCAAGCTGACCATCAGGAAATAATAAGACGTAGTGTAATGGTAAGTATGCAGGATGAGTCTCATTGATTTGCATTAATTGATGATTTCCTCGAAGATGTAAAACTATATCTCGCATCCCGGAAGGTCGATAACCATCGCCAGGTAAAATAACCGCAATCTCATCTACGGTTGGGAGGTTATAACGGCGACGATCCTTGTTTGAATTGTAATGCAGATATACAGGAAGATCATGACCACATGAATCTGCTTGAGATAAAACAGAATATGCCTGACAATATAGTTTGATGAATGGATTTATGCCCGATAAACAATTTTGAATAATTTGTAAGACATCCTTGCTCAAATGTGGATTTCTATTACTTCGGAACTCCATAGCAGAATCCGGATCATATATGTAAAGTTGACAATAACTTGCTGTTTGATCCGGTTGGGGCAGAAGTGATCATGTTCGATGGCGTAATTCCCCATGAATAGTAAATATGTTCGGGCCTCTGCCAGCAATCAATCTTTGATCCATTGTCACACCAAGGCTGGTAAATGCATTAGCTGCATTATACTCCCGAGTATACATTCGAAATGATTTTGATGCCTCACTGTCACCATCATATAATTCTCTAAGTGCTGGAGGGGGTTCATTAAGTTTCGGCAATTTTACTTTTCCTTGAAAACCACATGTTCCAAAAAGATGTGTTCTCAAAGTTGACTTCGACAACTGTTCATCCAACCAGTGTAAGGCTGAACAATGAGGGCATGGAATGTTCATTAATCCAAGATGGTGCCGACCAAAATCAACCTGAGTTGGTGGACCAGAGCCATGCTGAGTTGACCGACATCGGAAGATCGAGGATGAGCCAGCGTCTTCTTGTTCAACTGGAGAAGTTGTTAATCCAGGTGTTATTTGAGGTATACACATAGGAGTCATATATCGAGATATGTTTCGTTGAGCTTTTTCTCGTTCTCTCCTGTGACATTGAGCTAAACACCTAGCCAAAATAAAACCATAATAATTAAATAAAATTAATTTACATTAAAGAAGAGGAGCTCTTATGAATAATAACCTGGCAGATGGTTCATCATCTTCAGCACATATCGTAGCGTTGTGCGAGGCTGAGACCTCATCTACATGTTCAACGGGAGAAGTTGGTACTGCATATGTGCTTTGAGGCATGTCGAGTACACTGGTAGAAGTCATATATCGAGATGTGTTTGCTTGTATTTGTTCTCGTTCTCTCCTTTTGCGTTGAGCTAAAGCCCTATCCAAAGTTAAACACAAAAATAAACACTACTAAAATACATGGCATGGTGAAAAGGTTTTATGTATAGTCGGGTTGATATGACCTGACAGATGGTCCAGGAACTTGCCCGGAAATCATATCGTTACGCGAGGCCGAGATAGCATCTTCTTGTTCAACCGGAGAAGTTGTCACGGCTGGTGTTATGTGAGGTATATCAAGGACACCGTCAGAAGGCAGAGCATGAGATATGTTTCGTTGTTCCTGTTCTCGTTCTCTCCTTTTGCGTTGAGCTAAAGCCCTATACAAATTTAAACAGAAAAATAAACACTACTAAAATACATGGCTTGGTGAAAAGGTTTTATGTACAGTCGGGTTGATAATGATCTGACAGATGGTCCAGGAACTTGCCCAGAAATCATATCGTTACGCGAGGCCGAGACAGCATCTTCTTGTTCAACCGGAGAAGTTGTCACGGCTGGTGTTATGTGAGGTATATCAAGGACACCGTCAGAAGGCAGAGCATGAGATATGTTTCGTTGTTCCTGTTCTCGTTCTCTCCTTTTGCGTTGAGCTAAAGCCCTATACAAATTTAAACAGAAAAATAAACACAACTAAAATACATGGCTTGGTGAAAAGGTTTTATGTACAGTCGGGTTGATAATGACTTGACAGATGGTCCAAGAACTTGCCCAGAAATCATATCGTTACGTGAGGCCGAGACAGCATGTTCTTGTTCAACCGGAGAAGTTGTCACGGCTGGTGTTATGTGAGGTATATCAAGGACACCGTCAGAAGGCAGAGCGTGAGATATGTTTCGTTGTTCCTGTTCTCGTTCTCTCCTTTTGCGTTGAGCTAAAGCCCTATCCAAATTTAAACACAAAAATAAACACTACTAAAATACATGGCTTGGTGAAAAGGTTTAATGTACAGTCGGGTTGATAATGACCTGACAGATGGTCCAGGAACTTGCCCGAAAATCATATCGTTACGCGAGGCCGAGACATCATTTTCTTGTTCAACCGGAGAAGTTGTCACGGCTGGTGTTATGTGAGGTATATCAAGGACACCGTCAGAAGGCAGAGCGTGAGATATGTTTCGTTGTTCCTGTTCTCGTTCTCTCCTTTTGCGTTGAGCTAAAGCCCTATCCAAATTTAAACACAAAATTAAACACTACTAAAATACATGGCTTGGTGAAAATGTTTTATGTACAGTCGGGTTGATAATGACCTGACAGATGGTCCAGGAACTTTCCCGAAAATCATATCGTTACGCGAGGCCGAGACAGCATCTTCTTGTTCAACCGGAGAAGTTGTCATGGCTGGTGTTATGTGAGGTATATCAAGTACACCGTCAGAAGGCAGAGCGTGAGATATGTTACGTTGTTCTTATTCACGTTCTCGTTCTATCCTACTGCGTTGAGCTAAAGCCCTATCCAAATTAAGCCCAAACTAATTACAATTAAAATACATTATTAGCGTATATTAGATGTTCATTTTGAGAATATGGTATATGTTCAATTAAAATACTCCCATTTACATAATCAAGCTCTTCATTTTTGAAATTAACATTTTGAAATTCAATTGGGTACATGATAATACAAAATTAACAGGATATCAAGTTTAACATTAAAAAATTACACATTCATTAGAATCTTTGAATTTTTGCTACTTCTATGTGTCCTGAGAATTTTTGAATATATCTGAATTATCTCAATCCTCAGGACACATATATCTGAATATTTGATGAGGATCACTTGTGAATTTTTGCATTCTAGCATTGCTTCTATGATCCTCAGGACACTTTGAATGGTATCAAAATATCAAACTCACAACATAATTAACAGTATATCAAGTTTAGCATTGCATATATATGAGATTTGTGTATAATGCCAATACCCACAACATAAATCTGATTTGTGCATGAGATTTGTGTATATTGGCATTATACACAACATAAATCTGCCAATATTCATCAAAATCATTTTTGAATCCTGGACTATGCCAATATTTATGTGATATAGCTAACTTAAGAAAAATCACAAAAATCTAGAATATGCCAATATTAATCCTGGACTATGACAATATAAATCACAGAAATCTCATACACAATCTGAGAATATAAACTGGACTAACCCCAAATAATGCCAATATTCATTAACTGAGAATAATGAATAAACTGATATTAATGCCAATATCCATTTTTGAATCCTGGACTATGCCAATATAAACTGAGAAAAAAAACATTTCATCTTTTTTAGAATATCCTGATTACATTGAACACAAAAAAACATGGACAAAAAACAATTCAGTCAAGTTTCATTCTAATTCATGCTCATTCATTAAGATTGAAGTATCTTAAAACTTTCAGTCAAGTTTTTGATTAGGTTTATGGCAGTTGCACTTTCAGTCAAGTTTCATTCTAATGCAACTACCATGAATTGGTTTATATTAAAACTTTCAGTCAATTTTTTGATTGACATATCAAATACATATCCTGATGTATTTTGATATTTTATTTTGATACATCAGGACTTCAATTGTGTGTATTTCAGTCAAGTTTGCAAGTTATGTGTATTTCAGTCAATTTGTGTGTATTTCAGTCAATTGACTAAATGGCAGTTGCACTTCAAGATAAACCAATTCATTGACTGAATGTCAATTTTAGTTATGGCAGTTGCATTGTCATCAAGTTTCATTCTAATATCAAAATACATTTCAGTCAAGGCTGCAATCAAAAAATTGAAGTATTCACCCACATGTGGGGTGACAAAAAAAAGAAGAAAAACAAAAAAACTGATGAACAAAACATAGAGCTGAAAAGAGCAACAAAAAAACCCCATCACTGTTTTTTTGTATATAAGGATGTTAAAAAACCAATCTCTGAATTTCAGTTAAAAATGAATTTTTTTGTATATATGGATGTAAAAAAACCAAGCAAAATAAAAGCCAATCTCTGAAATTTCAGTTCATAAATACATCAACACAGGATAAGTTATAAATATATTCAAACAGAGGAGGACTGATGAGAAAATTTTCAAAAAATTGAGCAGGACTGATGAGAAAATTAGTTAATAAGCAATATTGCTCAGCAGTCATGAGCATGACTGATGAGGAGTAATTTCAATAATACATTGAACACAAAAAAACATGGACAAAAAAACAATTCAGTCAAGTTTCATTCTAATTCATGCTCATTCATTAAGATTGAAGTATCTTAAAACTTTCAGTCAAGTTTTTGATTTGGTTTATAGCAGTTGCACTTTCAGTCAAGTTTCATTCTAATGCAACTGCCATGAATTGGTTTATCTTAAAACTTTCAGTGTATTTTTTTATTGACATATCAAATACATATCCTGATGTATTTTGATATTTTGATACATCATGACTTCAATTCCTATATAATGTAAATAGAAAACAGAATATTCACTTGGTAATGTGAACAACTCACTTGGTGAACATACTTGATTCCTATTTACATGATACTCCTATATAATATGAACATACTCAATTCCTATTTACAGGATATTCCTATTTACTTCACCAATTTTCAATCTTCACCAAGTGAACATACTCAATTCCTATTTACAGGATATTCCTATATAATGTGAAATGTTCCTGTATAATGTGAACATACTCAAGCTTCACCAAGTATAAAAACAATTTTCAATCTTCATACATCATAAAAAACAATTTTCAATCTTCAATCACTCAGTTATCACATATGCTACTGATAATAAAAAATATCAGTAATTATCAAGATTCAATCTTCATACATCATAAAAAATATCTCCAAAAAAATTGAGTATTGTCCTGCAAAAATGAAATTGATTATGTTTGAGAATTAACTCATAGGAATTGGATGACTAAGGATAATATCTCAAAAATGTGATAAATTTTTGAATATGAAAAAAACAATACTCAAGCTTTCATTTGCAAACTCATTTCTTAAAATATTCTTTCAATTGCAGTTGCAAACTCATTTTGAATATAAAATTCAGTTTATATTGGGTGTATTGACTGAAATATTCTGTCAATTGCAAACTTAATTTCAAACTCAAATTCAAACTCAAGCTTTCCTAAATTTCAAACTCAAGCTTTGTCCTGTCACTCAAACCCAACATTCAAAAATTAATATATGTCCTGTCTTTCAAATTGGATAGAGCTTCATCACCATAGCAAAAATTTGTTTATAGCAATGAAAAAAGGCAAAGTTCACAAAGCTCACCAATTCACAAAGGATGTGATGAAGCCCTCAAACCCATAAAGCTCACCAAGAGCTTATCAAAATGAAAAATCTTATCAGCAAGCTCCCATCCAATTTCATTTCAAGTATAATCAACAGAATACATAATGCTGGAATTTGAAATCTGCACAGGACAAAATTCAATAAGCTTATGACATCAAGTATGTCAAGCATACAATTCATAATTCACAGGACACTTGCTCATTTGAATATTAACAGGACAAAATTCACAGGACAAAATTCAAAATCCACAATTCAATAAGCATACAAATCATAATCTTCACAGGACACTTGCTCATTTGAAATCTTCATGTATAAGCTTATGAAATCAAGTATGTCAAGCATATTCAAAATTTGACCTTGCTCATTTGAAATCAAGTATATATTCAAAATTAAATATATTCAATAAGCAAGTATTCAAAATTTCAGTATATGCAATATTTATATGGTTTATGGCACAATTAATGAGCAAGTAGTCAAAACTGAAATGATTTAATAAGCAAGTATGTAAAATGAGCAAGTATTCAAAATTTTCTCATTGATAACATGACTATCTCTCAACTCATGTTCAATGAGAATGAACAGGTTGTAGCATTTTCAAACTGGAATATATTTTCAATTTCAGTATCTTCAATTTATTCACCCAGTATATTCAATTTCAGTATATGAAAAAAACATAGAGAATTGGTAATATTGAGAAAGTAGGGAATTTTGCATATGAAAAAACCAATTTTTTCAAACTCATTTCTTAAAATATTCTTTCAATTGCAATTGCACACTCATTTTGAATATAAAATTCAGTTTATAATCTTCCCACACAAATTTCCCACACAAAGTTCATATAACTCATTCTTGATTGTGTCTTGGTTGAGTCTGAGTAACCAAGACTTGATTGAGTCTGAGTAACCAAGTCTTGGTTACACAATCTTCATATAACACAATCATGACTTGATATGGAAAACATATTATGAAGATTATTTCAACAATCAAGTCCAGGTTATATGAAAATTATGGGTCTTTGGTTACTCAATCAAGTCCAGGTTATATGAGGATTGAGGTTATATATGAAGATTGAAAACATATCCTGAGTTATATGAAGATTATGTCAACAATCCAAGACTTGGTTACTCAGAATATTGGTTACTCAAAAAATTATGAAGAGTAAAAAATTTTGGTTACTCAATCAAGTCCAGGTTATATGAAAATCACATCATCAAGATGTTTCACCTATATCCTCTCACAAAACAAAACAGGATCCTCTCCCATATCCTGTTTCACCAACAAACATTTCTATGATATGTGAAATTGAACTCATATCATGGAATTGAACTCATATACAGGATCAATTCCTGTGAACTCATCTGAATTCACCCATAATTTACAGGATCAAAATTATACAATATCAAAATTCATAAGGATATCACAACTCATGAATTCATAAGGATATCACAACTCTATTATCATGAATCCTGTTAATTTTGTTATTTTGATTATAGAGGATATCCTTATGAACTGAATTTTGTTATTTTGAGTTGAACTGAATTTTGTTATTTTGTTATAGAGGATATCCTTATGAATCCTGTTCATAAGGATATCACAACTCAAAATTATAGAGGATCAAAAATTTGAGATAGAATATCAAAATTCAGTTCATCATTCAAAATTTAACATTCATGATTTATGTGATATCCTGTATATAATTTGATAAAACAAAATTGAACTCATATCCTGTGATATCATGGATATACAAAATTGATAAAACAAATTTGATAAAACATGTGATATCCTTAGTTAAAGTGTATATCAAAATGAGAGGATCCTGTTTACAAAATGAGTTCACCTATATCTCTTTGATACAGGATTCTCTATTGAATAACAAAAAAGTATATCACTGTTGAATATCCAAGTATATCTCATTTTGAATGAAATTTGTAAACATCTTGATAAATTTCATTGAATAACAAAATTATCATCTTGAATGAAATTTCAATGGAATTTTGTTCACATATCTCAATGAGAATTTCAATTCAAAATATTGTAAAACTCAATTTTGTTCACACATCAAAATGATATATTCTCAATGAAATTCTGTAAAACTCAATTTCATTCAAATATCTCAATGAAATTTTGTAAACATCAAGATGATATATTCTCATTGAGTAGATAAAACAAATTTCATTCGAGATACAACAATTTTGTTCACACATCTTGAATGAAATTTCAATTCAAAATACTGTGATATCCTTATGAACAGGATGGAATAACAAAATTTTTGAACAAAGGAAACTTAACATGATAAAACTATACAGTATTCTCTATTGTATATCCTGTCCCAAAATTCTGTGAAATTTTGTTCACAATGAAATTTTGTAAAACATCACTGTTGAAATTTTGTAAAACATCACAATGAAATCCTGTCCCAAACTCAATTTCATTCAAATATCTCAATGAAATTTTGTAAACATCAAGATGATATATTCTCATTGAGTAGATAAATAACAAATTCAATGTAAGAGGATATGGGTGAAACAATCTCAGTCAATTTTGTTCACAATCTCATTCAATCTTGATAAATTTCATTCAATCTCATTCAATCACAAAACAAATATCCCAGTATATCTCATTTTGAATGAAATTTGTAAACATCTTGATAAATTACATTGAATAACAAAATTATCATCTTGAATGAAATTTAAATGGAATTTTGTTCACATATCTATATGAGAATTTCAATTCAAAATTTTGTAAAACTCAATTTTGTTCACACATCAAGATGATATATTCTCAATGAAATTCTGTAAAACTCAATTTCATTCAAATATCTCAATGAAATTTTGTAAACATCAAGATGATGTATTCTCATTGAGTAGATAAAACAAATTTCATTCAAGATACAACAATTTTGTTCACACATCTTGAATGAAATTTCAATTCAAAATACTGTGATATCCTTATGAATAGGATGGAATAACAAAATTTTTGAACAAAGGAAACTTAACATGATAAAACTATACAGTATTCTCTATTGTATATCCTGTCCCAAAATTCTGTGAAATTTTTGAACATCATATATACTGAGAAATTCTCAGCTTGCCATTAGCATATCTTGTATCATATATACTGAGAATTTCACAGGATATACTTTGTGGGTTTCTCAGCATATCTTTTGTGGGTTTCTCAGTATATATGATGTTCAAAAATAGATCTTGTCCCAAACTCAGCTCATCATTCAAAAATTTTGTTCACTCAATGGAATAACAAAATTCAGGATATACTGTTTACAAATACAGGATTCTCTATTGTGATAATCTATCTACTCAAAATGATAAAAAAGTTTAGCATGGACAAAAAACATTTCATTCATGCTCATTGCTCAAGCTCAGTTCCCAGTTCATGAAACCTCAATATTCATATCCCAGTTGCTCATTTCATAGGTTGGTTTAAGTATCAAATAAAATTGCAATTCATCAAGCTCATTTTTCAGCAAGCATTTCAGCAATATCTGGGATTGCCCATGCCTGAAAGACTGAAAGCATATCCATTTTGAAACTATAGGACTAATATTAGCATTTCAGCTTGATGGGGTTAAAACTTTAAGGTAACTCAAAAGAGCTTGATCAATTCATGACTGAAAGCCTATCCATTTTGAAACTATAGGACTAATATTAGCATGGAGCTATTTTCAAAATGGGTTTAAAACTGTAAGAATCAATGTATACCAACTCTTGACTGAAAGATAAAGTTTTAAACCCAACTCTTGACTGAAAGATAAAAATTGACTTAAAGTGCAACTGCCATAACTATAAAGAGAAGAGGAAGTAACTCTCACAAATCAGGTTATTCAACAGGTTATTCATCAAATCACCCTCCCTCAACGAAGAGCAAGCACATCAAAAACTCAACAGGTTATTCATCAAATCAGGTTATTCATTAAATCATTCTCTAATTTGCAATAGCATATCATCAAATACCTGGCAAGTTGATTATGAAGAGCAAGTAACTCTCACAAAGCACTCCTGTCAAGCACTCCTGTCAAGTTGAGCAAGTAATCAGTGATAGCTCACAAAGCTGTACTATTCTCACAAAGCTCACAAAGATAAATTAAAAAAGCTAACCAAGGGGACATGATGAAGCTAACCAAGGGGTGAAGAAAAAAATGTGCTTGCTGAGGTTACTTGATAATTACCAAATGATAATCACAAAGCTGTAATTATCATGATTCTAAAAAATTAAAAAATTGTAATTATCATGATAACAGCATATGTAATTATCATTTTGAATCATGATAACAGCATATGTAATTATCAGCATATGGAAATTTTTACGGATGGAAATTACATATACAATGGAATTACATATGCAATGGAATTACATATCAGCATATTTTTTAAATGTAATCAGCATATGTAATTACCAACAAAATTTCCATATATATAAGGATGCAAAATTACATATATAAAATTTTGTTGGTAATTTTACATATGGAAATTTACATATGGAAATTTCAATGTTAAAATGTTAAAATTGAAATTTTATATATGTTAAAATTTTGTATATGTAATTTTACATATGGAAATTTCAATGTTAAAATTTTATATATGTTAAAATTTTGTTGGTAATTTTCCATATGGTAATTACAATGTTAAAATTTTGTTGGTAATTTTACATATGGTAATTACAATATGCTGATCATATGGAAATTTTACATATGCAATGGAATTACAATGTAATCAGCATATGTAATTTTGTTGGTTTTTAGAATCATGATAATTACATATGCTGAAATCTAATATTCAGGATAGTCAAAGCATATGCAAATTGGAGTGCTTGACAGGACAATAATTACATATGATGAAAATTTATTGAATGAAAATCATTTTATTGAATGAAAATCATTTCAGGATAGTCAAAGCATTCCTTATGAAATAAACATAGAGAAATAGAAGTTTTTATGAAATAGAAGTGATAAACATAGAGAAGTGATAAACTGATTTCAGGACAACCCTTAATTCAGTTCTAGCCATTGGTTTTTAGACATTTCTTATATCATTTCAGTCATTTTTTGCATATGAGAAGTATAACAACAGAAAAATTATTTTGCATACATTGAACTCAAATTTGTGAAATGGAGGGTGCTTGCCTTGATCTTCTTGCTCTCCGTTGATCTGAGGTAGAAGAGGGTGTTGGAGGTAGAAGAGGGTGCTGATGTGCTGCTTGTTGGCGTTTGTGCTTGATGTGAGGAAGCTGGAGGTAGAAGAAGATGGAGTGGGGGAAATGAGAGTTGCTGCGATGTGCTTGATGTGCTTGCTCTTCGTTGAGGGAGGGTGATTGAGCTGAGGTAAAAGAGGAGCTGAGGTAGAAGACGGTGTTGATCTGGAGGAGGTAGATGGAGGAGGTAGAAAAAGATGGGGATGATGGAGCTCTCCCTTGCTCTGCTTCCTCTTGGCGCGCAAAGAAAAGAATGAAATCTCTCCATCAACGTAACCCTCCCAAATCAACGTAATCCTCAAAATAGCGCGCAATTATGATGTGATCAAAATTTTGATGTGATCAAATCATATTCCCTCCCATTCGAGCAGATGGAAACTGAAAGGTTGAAATTTTGATTTCAAAATTTAAATACAAATGAAATCACTCATATCTCCATCAAATCATTCTTATCTTATATCAATTTCTCATATCTCAATTTCTCATAGCCCATATCTACATACAAATCTCTATAAACAACACACCCAATTACACATAACCAAATTCTCTTATCCATTATCTCTTATCCATTATCTCTTAACCAAAATATCTTATACAACAATACACATATCCACATACAACAATACACATAACCAAAATCTCTTATCCAATTTCTCTTATCCAAAAACCCATGATAACATCCCTGTTTTATATATATATATATATATATATATATATATATATATATATATATATATAATATAAAAAAATACAAAAAAAGAGAAAAAGAGAAAAGAAAAACAAAAAGAAGTTCATTTGTATATACACAATCCTTACTTATTTTCTTTTTATTTCCCTTTATTCCTATGGAGTTTCGAAAAATGGGAAAAGTCGTATTGTTCTATTTGATGCCACCTCGCTTATAGATAAGCTTGGGGGAGAGGATCCAATGATGTGAGAGAGTGTGACTACTTATATGTGCATGACAACCTAAGCTAGGTAATTTTTGATACATATGGAGATTACTTAGAGTATAAAGAAGTCCATGAATTGAAAATTTGGCATGCATTTCAAGAATACCATCTCTTTCTATCCTTATTGCTTTATAATGTGTGATACCTCTTATACTCCAAGCAGAAAGCAATCAATTGAAAAGTGTGCAATCTATGATTACGTATATCATTTTAAATACCTTAAGACGATGCTAATTCTAGAATGATTTCTTATTTCATATAGTTTTGACATTCTTGGTTTCTATATCGAATGCACCTATATATGATGTGATATCGTAGTAAAAATCTTTAGCATGTTTTATTCATCGTGCGCTATTTGAGTAAGCAACTCCATGTCATGAGAGGATGATCTAGCACCTCCCTCTTCATTTTCTTTTCTATCTATCTTTTTCCTTTTCCTTATTTTTATCCATCGGGTTCGCCGTTTTAAGGCAAGCTTGGGGGATTTTGATCTGTCCATATTTTACACCTTTTCTACATATTTGCATACAATTTAGATCGTCCATATCATTCTTTTCATGATTATTCGACGTTATTGGGTTGCTTTTCACTATTTCTTGTTTTTGTCGGATTTTAGGAAATATGGAGTGATTGGAAGCATAAATGAGATTAAGGGACTTGCACGCGTACCGAAGCATCGCCCATGGCATTATCGAGGAGCTAACAGCGCTAGATGATGAGCGGAAGAAGAAGAAGATCGATAGAATCGACAAAGAGGCGAGGAGGCGAAGAGTCGCTTCCAGAAACAGGCCACTCGGCCGAGTACGCAGTCCACTCGGCCGAGTGAAGAAGCTTACTCGGCCGAGTACAACTGATACGAAAACGACTTGAGCCACAATATATTCGACCGAGTGGATAATCCCACTCGACCGAGTAGAGAACTCCACTCGCCCAAGTGAGTTAGAATTTCTGAAGGAAATCAAAGCGAACTCTCTATAATTCTGGGGAGCACGGCAGAAGACCAATTCGGCCGAGTAGGAAGTCCACTCGACCGAGTGACGCAGAATGCCAGAGTGCCCAAACCCCCAACTTCTCTATTTTATTTGGATCTGGCACTCGGCCGAGTGGGATTTCCACTCGGCCGAGTAGCGCCGCCAGCCTGTGTCGAAAACTAAGGTTCTGGACTGCGCTAGGGGCAATTCTGTCAGGATTTTTTTGGACGTTTTGGCATGTATTTAAGCCCAGTTTTTATCCCAGATTAGGGAGAGGCCAGAAAATAGATTTTAGGTTATTTCTAATTGTAATGTCAGCTTTGGAGATTGAAGAACTCAGAGCTGGTTTGTTTATTCTAATTGAAATTTTGCACTTTTATGAGTTAATCTCTTCTAAATCTGATTTGCAATATGTTTTCTATTATTGATTTTGCTATTGCTTCGATGAATTGTGAGTAGATTCTCTGTTCTAGGGCATATGGATGAACCCTATGGATCTAATTTCATATTTATGATGAATGAATTTATATGTTGCTAGAATTGCTAGGAGGTTAGGTTATGATTGATTTATCACGGATAGCTAGGAATTTCTATCGATATGGAGTTTGCAAGAGATTGGAGTCTGATTAATGGGAAGGCCTAGATATCCGATTTAGAGTTATAATCAAGATTCACTGGAATTGGTTTGCAAGAGATTGGACCAAAGCTAGATTTTTTATTATAAATCTATACACATATTTGTTTGCAAGAGATTGGACGAATTCGAGCTATCACAATCTAGATCGTAACTCGAATTTGCACGAGAGTGGGCTGGGGGCGATTGAACGATGAGGTAAATCTTAATGCTAGTGGTTTAGGTTAGGGTTTTCACGATAGTGGGCCCTAATCTAGGTTGCTAGACCGGTAATAGCGCGAGAGCGTGAGCTTGGTTCTCTATTAGTTACGACTAGTTCACCTTAATCCAAGTCTTGCAACATTGAGATTCGCGATTCACAGAGATGCATGACGATCCACAGTGGGGATTCCCTGCCCTAGACGCTTTTATAATATTGAATTTGAATTGTTAATTGAACCATTGTGACACCAATATTCCAAAAATCTCCCTTCCACCAATAGCTTGGTGATTAAGATAGAGTACCATCATTAGTTCCTCCTTTGATACCCACTCGCCACTACACTGTGCGCTTGTGGTAAAACTACAATTGTTTTCTGGGTGTATATCTGGAAGCGGTCATATGTATCTTTTTATTAAATGATATGATTTTTGGCCTAATGTTTCTTCTGTTTTTTAGTCGAATATGGTGATCTCCCAGTTCTAATGGACATTTTTGTGGATTTTTTTGAGCTCGGGTTTATTATCTACATTTTTTGGAAGATACGGATCTTTATATTAAATGATATTATTTTATGACCTAATTTTGTCTTCCCCTATATTAAATGATATGATTTTTATAACCAAATTTTATTTTCTCTTATTTTCCAGTTGAAGATGGCGCTCTTTTGGTTCCAAAGGACATTTTTGTGGATATTTCTGATCTCGGAGCTATTTTCTGTATTTTCTGGATGATATTGATCGTATGATATATTTTTGTCCTAATTTTATCTTCCCGTATTTTTTCGTTGAAGATGCTGATCTCACAGTTCCAACAGACATTTTTTACGGATTTTCTTGAGCTCTGTGTTATTTTCTATATTTTCTGTAAGAAATGAACCTTTTTATTAAATGATATAATTTTTATTGCCGAATTTTGTCATCTCATATTTTTTAAGTTGAAGAAGGCGATCTCCTTGTTCCAAAGGATATTTTTGCGAATTTTTCAGAG
Organism: Scilla litardierei; assembly: GCA_030789695.1. NCBI lineage: Eukaryota > Viridiplantae > Streptophyta > Magnoliopsida > Asparagales > Asparagaceae > Scilla > Scilla litardierei. The sequence continues at coordinate 49,576 of JAULAV010008991.1, forward strand.
CTCAGGGCTATTTTCAAAATTTTCTGAAAGATATGAATCTCTTTATTAAATGATATAATTTTTTGGCCTAATTTTGTCTTCTCTTCTTTTTTAGAAGAAGATGACGATCTCCTGTTCCAAATGACTTTTTTGCGGATTTTTCTGGGCTTAGTGCTATTTTCTATATTTTCTGGAAGATATGAAAATATTTATTAAATGATAGAACTTTTGGCCTAAATTTGACTTCTCTTATTTTTCTGTTAAGATCGCGATCCCTCGGTTCCAACAGACATTTTTGCGGATTTTTTTTGAGCTATGAGCTATTTTCTACATTTTCATTAAGATTTGGATCTTTATATTAAATAATATGATTGTATAGCTACTTTTTTCTTCTCTTATTTTTTAGCTGAAGATGGTGATATCCCGGTTTCAACGGACATTTTTGCGGATTTTTATGAGCTTGGTCCGATTTTCTACATTTTCTGGAAGATATGGATCTATATATTAAAGGATATGATTCTTAGGGCATAATTTGTCTTCTCTTATTTTTCTGTTGAAGATGGGGAACTCCCGGTTCTAACAGAAATTTTTTCAGATTTTTCTGAGCTCGATGCTATTTTCTACATTTTATGTAAGATATATTTCTTTTTTAGTAAATGATACCATTTTATGGCCTAAATTTATCTTTTCCTATTTTTTTCAGTTGAAGATGTCGATCTCTCGGTTCAAACGGACATTTTTGCGGATTTTACCAAGCTCGTAGCTATTTTTTTGTATTTTCTGGAAGAAATGGATCTTTAGTATGAAATTTTGTCTTCTCTTAATTTTAAGTTGAAGATTGGGATCTCTCTGTTCCATTGGACGTTTTTGCAAATTTTTTTGAGCTCAGGCCTATTTCTCTGCATTTTCAGGAAGATATCGATCATTATATTAAATAATATGATTTTTGGCCTAATTTTTCTTCCCTTATTTTTTCGTTGAAGATGGCAATCTCCCGGTTTCAATGGATATTTCTATGGACTTTTCTGAGCTCCAGACTCTTTTCTACATTTTCTGGAAGGTAATGATCTTTTGATTAAAAGATATGTTTTTAGGCCTAATTTTGTGCTATCTTATTTTTCCTTGAAGATGGTGATCTCTCTTCAACTGGACATTTTTCGGATATTTCTGAGCCCCGGGTTTTATTTTCTGCATTTCTGGAAGAGCTCCGGGTTATTTTCTTCTTTTTCTAAAAGATATGGATCTAGTCGTAGAATGATATGATTTTTTGCCTAATTCTATCATCCCTTATTTTTCTATTGAAGATTGCGATCTCCTGGTTCCAACCTACATTTTTACGAAATTCTCTGAGCTCGGGGCTATTTTCAACATTTTCTAAAAGATATGTATCTTTTTATTAAATGATATGATTTTTGGCCTAATTTTGTTTTCTCTTATTTCTCTGTTGAAGGTGGCCATCTATTGGTTCTAATTGACTTT
>JAULAV010008993.1:0-30282 GCA_030789695.1 Scilla litardierei
AAACTATTTGCCCAAAGACTTTACGTTTCTGAAGCGAGTTCAGATCGGCTTCTATTGCTTGATTCCACTTTGTCCAGTCATTTCTATGTTTGCATTCAGCAATGGAATGTGGATCTTGATCATCGTCGCTTTCAGCGACGTGAATAGCAATGTGAAATGCGAAGTCATCGTCGACGACTGTACTCTTTCTGTCCAATACCTCTCCTGTACATACATAATTTAATGATATTTCAGTTACTCCCGGCAATTCCTCTGCAGTGGATTCCGGGAGGGGAGAGGGTATGGACACGAGCTCATTTCCCTGTGGGGGTATCGTCCCAAGGTCTCTGGATATTTTTCTTTTTCTTGGATTTTTATCTTTGGAGCCTGGTGGTCTGTCTCTATTCTGTTGAGGTGCAGCCACTTTTGCTGCTGGTGGATTGCATCCATTCTTTGGGATGTCAATCCTAGCTGGAGTATTTGCAGCAGGGATGTGTAATTTGACAATCTTCTAGTTGTCAGTAAATAAGTCAGTTTATCTATGAATGGTGTTCTGGATGTGTAAGATCTTTAGGATCTCATCATCACATTGTTTTGTTACCGAATCATAGTGGGTCAAGCTTTTTGTATCCCACGTTAACATTTGCTTCGCGCTAGACTTTTCAATGTCTAGGTCCATTTTGGGGAAATATGTCTCATCAAAGTCACAGTCTTCAAGATGTGCCTTAAAAGCGTCCCCAGTTTGGGGTTCTAGGTATCTTATAATAGAGAGTGAGTCAAACCTTACATAAATACCTAGGCGACGTTGATGGCCCACCTTGGTCCTCTGGGGTGGTGTGATGGGGATGTAAACTGTGCATCCGAAAATTCTCAGGTGATGAATGTTCGGCGGTGTTCCATATGCAAGTTGCATTGGAGAGAGAGACTCTGACCTCCTGAGTGTCTTATTCTTATTAATGATGTAGCATGCAGAATTGCATGTCCCCATGCATCCACCGGCAACTGGGATTTTATTAGCAATGGACGTGCAATCCATTGGAGTCTTTTAATTAGCGACTCAGTTAAGCCATTCTGGGTGTGAACATGCAGCACTGATGTTCAATTTCTATTCCAGTTGCCTGGCAGTATTCTTGAAATGACTGGGAGGTGAATTCCCCCGCATTATCCAGACGTATTTTCTTTATTTGGTTGTTTGGAAAATGTGCCCGCAACTTTATAATTTGTGCCAGGAACTTTGAAAAAATTAAGTTGCGGGTCGAAAGTAGATACACATACGAATATTTTGAAGATGCATCAGTCAGTACCATGAAGTATCGGAAAGGACCACTAGGGGGTGAATGGATCCATATATGTCTCCATGTATTCTTTCGAGGAAGCTTGGAGACTCGATGTCCACTTTGAGTGGTGATGGTCTCGTTATTAATTTACCCTTGAAGCCGGGCACGCAAGGGAATTCTCCCTTCTGGATCTTCAGGTTATGCCCATGAGATTGTGATAAGATGTGATGCAGCATCACAGATCCAGGGGTGGCCAAGTCTATCGTGCCAAAGTAAAAAATTTGGCTGATGTCGGACACTTCAGGTACTCCATTGAGTTAGCTTCCTCTCTCCGAATCTTTGTATGATAGAGGCCCGATGAAAGGCTCTCAAAACGTTCAAGTATGGTTTTTACTCCATTTTTGAGACGTTATATACAGTAATTCATTCTCTTTTACATTTACTGTTTCCAAGTGGAATCCGTTCAGATGGATATCTTTGAAACTTAGTAAGTTTCGTTTGGGATTCGGAGAGTATAATGCATCTTTAATTTTAATTTCTGTTCCTTTGGAAAGCAACAAGGTTGCATTCTCAGAACCTTCAATTATATCTGATGACCCTGAAGTAGTATTTACAGGGCTCTTATACGGTATAATGCTATGAAAATAGCATTTATGCTGAAGGATCATATGTGTCGAAGCACTGTCTACCAAGCAGTCATGAGAGCATTCCATCTAAAAAGATGAGTAAAACATTTGCATTCAGAAACTAAATTTTATTCAAAGAAAATCAAATTACATAAAAAGCTCGCATAAGATAGTTTGTTCTGGAAATAAAATGCTAAGATAAATGTAGTAGGCTAGTCAAGCATGTCCTCTGATTCGAAGTCTTTTGCTGTGAACTTGCCTGCATTATTTGCAGCCACCAGGTTTGTTTCAGCATTCTTTTTCTTGCTTTGTTTACACAGCTCCTGGAGATGCAGTGGGGTCCAGCACACTCTGGACCAGCGGCCTTTCATACCACAGTTGTGACACTGGTCTTCCCAACCCCTCTTGGGTGGGGGTGCATCATTTTTCTTGTTGTCATTTCTATGACAGGTGAACTTGCGCTTCCCTTCATTCTTTCGCTGTTGTACTTAGCCCTTGGCTCTTTTGTGTTGTCCCCCTTTCTGTGGTCTTTCTTTTCTTTTATTATCTCTCTTCTTTTTTAAGGAAGAGGTATGATGAGCCTCTGGTAGAGGGGCAGTGCCAGGAGGGCGCATATTGTGAGTGGCGAGAAGAAGCTCTCTGTTTTGTTCGGCCACGAGTAAACATGACAGCAGCTTAGAATACTTGGTGAACTTGCGTTCACGGTATTGCTGCATAAGTATTGCATCTTTTTCAGGGAAAGACGTATACGTCTTTTCCAGCATGCGATCTTCTGAGACTTTCTCACCACACAACTTTAGGCGTGAGGTGATGCTAAAAAGTGATGAGTTGTACTCAGCAATGGACTTAAAGTCCTGCAGTCTCAGGTTCTCCCACTCATATCGTGCCCTTAGGAGTATAACATCTCTATGATGTTTATAACTATCCTCAAGGGCGGTCCATAACTCAAGTGGATCTTCGACCATAAGGTATTCGGCCTTTAATGTCTTGTCCACATGGCGGCGAATATAGATAATGGCTTGCGCCTTTTCTATATCGCTAACATTTTCTTTTTCTGTTACAACAGCAATGAGAGACTTTGCCCGTAGGTGAAACTTCATATCTAGCTGCCAGCTCAGATAGTTTCTACCTGATGCATCTAGCACTTCGAAATCGACGCTTGCAATTTTAGCCATTTATCTAGCAGAGCACAAATATGCATGACTTAATATTTTAATCAATAGAAACATTTTCATGTGAAGGTAATATTTAATGAGAAGCTAAATGCGTGGATCGCCAATCCCACATAAAAAGAGTCAAAAGTCCATACGGTCCATATTACACAATTTACAGCTTAAAAGGAAAATACAACTTTGTAACCCCGTGGGTCCCATATAATATCTCCAACTTCAATTGTGACCTTCGTCTCCATGGAAATTGGTCTTCTGTCTTTGACATTTACATGAATTCTTCACTACAATTTCTCTCAAAAATAAAAGAAAAGTGTGAAAAATAAAATGTGGGACTTAAACAGCCGATCCAAAAACCGCATTTAGCCATTCATGCAGAAATATTATGCTCATCAACATTTTCATTCACAGACATCGCAAGCAGTTATATTCACATGAGGATAAAGAATTTAATCACTTAATAATTATTGGACCACTGGACAACGTCATACACCGTTAGGTTAGGTGACTAACGACAGAGCGGTCACAGGATCTTCCTAATTACTAAGCTTAAATATAATGCACAACCACACATACAATATCCACAGAATAAGCCAGTGATGTAAAGCATGTATAGATGATTTTTCAGAAGAAATCATTTAATGCAAGTGTTGTGCAAATTTGGGTTTTTTCCAAGAGTTTGAAAAAAGAGCCCTTATTTGACATGTTCTATTGTAAAAGGAAAAAGTTTTCCTTTTTAAATTTATCTCCAAAAGAACCCAAAAAGTCCCCCGTTTTTACATGAGTTTTTAGGTCACCAAAAATACCATTTTAATCAATCTTTTAGCCCAAAAACCCTTTTTCGTAGCTTTTATCTTTGTTCCTCAAAAAAAATTTGTTTTGCCTGCGGGCCTGAGGCCCGCAGTCTGCCTTTGGGCTTCAGGCCCGTAAGGCTATTTTCCATTTTTTTGTTTGGGCTTCAGGCCCGAGTAGGGGCAGCAGCTAAGGTTAGTCACCACTGCCCCTGGGTTAGCCGCCGGGCGGCAGCCTGGGGGGAAAGGGCGGGGCAGCCACCTTGGGGGCGACGGCGTTGTAGCGTCGCCCCCTGGGGGAGCGACGACAGAATCATCGCCCCCTGCAGGGGGAGCAGCGACGTCGCAGCGTTGCCCCCTGCGGGGGAGCGACGGCAGAATCGTCGCCCCTTGCGGGAGAGCGACGGCATCTCAGCGCTGCCCCTGCAGGGGGAGCGACAGCGGAATCGCCACCCCCGCAGTGGGAGCGACGACGTCGCAGCATCGCCCCCCTCGGGGGGAGCAGCGGCAGAATCGTCGCCCCTGCACGAGGGACGACAGCCTCCCAACGCCGCCCCCCTGCGGGGGGGGGGGGGGAATGGTGGCGTCGCATCGTCACCCCCTTCGGGGGGACGTCGGCGATGTCATCACCACCCCCCCTTCGGGGGGGACGACGGCAATGTCATCACTGCCCTTGCAGGGGGGACGACTGCCTCCCAACGCTGCCCCCCTACGGGGGGACGACGGCGTCGAATCACCGCCCCCCCTTCGGGGCGACGGGGCGACGTCATCGCCGCCCCCCTGCAAGGGGACGATGGCCTCCCAATGTCACCCCCCTGTGGGGGGGAATGGCGGCGTCGAATCGTCGCCCCCTGTCGGGGGGACGGCGGCGACGTCAACGCCGCCCCCCTTCTGTGGGGGTAACGGCGGCGTCACAGCGCCGCCCCCCTTCGGGGGGATGGCGGTGACGCAATCCGCCGCCCCCTTCGGGGGAGCGGCGGCGATGCGATAGGAGAAGGGGGGTTGCTGGCGGCTAGGCCGCCGGTGGGCATGGGTTAGGGTTGAAGAAACCCTAAAAATTTGATTTTTGGGACGAAAAGTTCGTTGTTTTTAGGCGATTTAGCAAGTCCCCATATCGATCTTGCGAGATCTATGGGTAGATCAATCATACGTATAATAAAAGAATCGTTTTAGCGGATTTTACCTCTATATCCGTCCTCCGGATATAGTGACGGTTGAATGAAGCCTACGTGGATGACGACACTCGTTTGAGGAAGCCTTGCACCGCATGCGTGGATCACCGTCTCTCTTCTCCTTCGCAACGAATCGAAAAATTTTGTGGAAAAATTTAGAGGCTCGTGCTGATAATGTGTTATGAATCAACTACTAGGGGAGGAGCCACAGCTCTTTATTTATAGGCAAGTATGGAGAATACAAACGTGGGCTACATTGAAATGGGTCTATCTATAAGATAGCCCAGAATCTTAATCAACTCCAGTATATAACCGTTCACAACACATATCAGTTAATATAAAGATCCATATCTTCCAGAATATGTAAAAAAATAGGCTGGAGCTTAGAAAAATCCGCAAATATTTCCGTTGGAACCGAGAAATCGCCATCTTCAGCTGAAAAATAAGAGAAGACAAACGTAGGTTATAAAAATCCTATCATTTAAAAAAGCTCTAATAAAGATTCATGTTATGCAAAAATGTAGAAAATAGCCCGTAGCTCAAAATAAATCCGCACAAATGTCCATTGGAACCGGGAGATCCCCATCTTCTGAGAAAAAAGAGAAGACAAAATTAGGCCAAAAAATCACATCATTTCATAAAAAGATACATATCTTCTAGAAAATGTAGAGAAATAGTCTCAAGCTATGAGAAATATGCAAAATGCCCGTTAGAACCGGTAGTTCGTCATCTTCAACTGAAAAATAAGAGAAGGCAAACGTAGGCTATAAAAATTAAATTATTTAATAAAAAGTTTTATATCTTCAATAAAATGTAGAAAAAACACCGAGTTCAAAAAACACGCTAAATGTCCGTTGGAACCAAGAGATCGCCATCTTCAACTTAAAAATAGGAGAATACAAAATTAAGCTATAAATATCATATCATTTAATAAAAATACATAACTTTTCGAAAATGTAGAAAATAGACCGGAGCTCAGAAAAATTCGAAAAACTGAGATCGCCATCTTCAACTGAAAAATAAAAGAAGACAAAATTAGGTATAAAATCGTATCATTTAATAAGAAGATACTTATCTGCCATAAAATGTCGAAAATAAAACCGAGCTTAGAAAAATCCGTAAAATGTGTCTGTTGGAACCTGGATATCGCCATGATAAACTGCAAAATATCAGAAGACAAAATTAGGCTATAAAAATATTGTCATTTAATAAAGATATTCATATCTTTAATAAAAAGAAGAAAATGCCTAGAGCTCAGAAAAATCCGCATAAATAAGATGTCGCCATCTTCAACTAGAAAAAGAGAAGAAAAATTAGGATATTAAAATCATATCATTTAATATAAAGATTCTTATATGTCAGAAAGTGTAGAAAATAATTTCGAGCTCAGAAAAATCTGCAAAAATATCCATTGGAACCAGAGATCGCCATCTTCAACTGAAAAATAAGAAAAGACAAAATTAGAGTAAAAATCATATCATTAAATAAATAGATTGCCATCTTCAACTGGAAAATAAGAGAAGACAAATTTAGGCTATAAAAATCATATCACATAATAGAAAGATCCATATATTTCATAAAATGTGGAAAATAGCACCCGGCTCAGAAAATGATATATAAAAATATTATCAGTTGAAGATGGTGATATCCTGATTATAAGGGACATTTTATAGACGAAGATGGCAATTTCCCGGTTGCGAATTTTTTCTTCTCTTATATTTCAGTTGAATATAGTCCTGGTTTCAATTGGCATTTTTTGGCCAAATTTTTTTCTCTGATATTATTTATTAACCGATCCATATCTTCCAGAAAATGTGAAAAATAGCCCGGAGTCCAGAAAAATCCGCAAAAATATCCTTTGGAACTGGGAGATCGCCATCTTCAGCTGAAATATAAGAGCAGACAAAATACGGCCAAAAAATCAAATCATGTGATAAAAAGATCGACATCATCAACTGGAAAATAAGAGAAGACAAAATTAGGCAACAAAAATCATATAAATTAATAAAAAGATCCTAATCTTCATAAAATATAGAAAATAGCTCCGAGTTCAAAAAATACGCAAAAATTTCCGTTGGAACAGGGAGATCACCATCTTCAACTGAAAAAAATAAGAGAAGAGAAAAATAGGCTATAAAAATCATATCAGTTAATATAAAGATCCTTTTCTTACATAAAATGTAGAAAATTGACCGGAGCTAAGAAAAATCAGCAAAAATGTCCGTTAGAACGGGGAGATCGCCATCTTTAACGAAAAAAAAGAGATGACAAAATAAATCCAAAAATTCATTAATAAAGAAATACTTATCTTCCACATATTGTAGAAAAATAGCACCGAGCTCAGAAAAATCCGTAAAAATGTTCGTTGAAACCAAGAGAACGCCATCTTTAACTGAAAAATAAGATAAGAAAAAGTTAGGCTAAAAATCATATCTTTAATAAAAATATTTATATCTTTAATAAAATGTAGAAAATAGCCCCGACCTTAGAATAATCCGCAAAAATGTCTGTTGGAACAGATTCAACTGAAAAATAAGAGAAGAGAAACTTAGACTATAAAAATCATATCATTTAATAAAAAGATACATATCTTCCATAAAATTTAGAAAATAGCCCCGAGATCAGGAAAATATGCAAAAAGCTTTCGTTGAAAACATGATCACCATTTTCAACTTAAAAATAAGAGAAGACAAACTTAATCTATGAAAGTCATATCATTTAATAAAATGAACCACATCTTCAATAAACCGCAAAAATTATTCCCGAGCTCAGAAAATAATGCAAAAATGTCTGTTTGAACAGGGAGTTCGCCATCTTCGAATAAAAAAATAAGAGAATACAAAATTAGGCCAAAAATCTTATCATTTAATAAAAATCCATAACTTTTCGAAAATGCCAAAAAATAGCTCCAAGCTTAGAAAAATTTGTTGGAACCGGGAGATTGCCATGTTCAAATGAAAAATTAGAGAAGACAAAATTAAGATACAAAAATCATATCATTTAATAAAAAGATCCATATCTTAAATAAAATGTAAAAAATAACACTAAGTTCAGAAAAATCCGCAAAAATGTCTATTTGGAGATCTGCATCTTCAACTGAAAAATAAGAGAAGACAATTTGGTTATAAAAATCATATCATTTAATCTAAAGATCCATAACTTACAAAAAATGTAGAAAATAGCCCGGAGCTAAGAAAAACTGCAAAAATGTCCGTTGAAACCGGGAGATCGCCATCTTTATCTGAAAAGTAAGAAAAGAAAAAATTAGTCCAAAAATCAAATCATTTAATAAAAAGATCCATATCTTCCAGAAAATGTAGAAAATAGCCTTGAGGTCAGAAAAATCCGCAAAAAATATCTGTTACCGGGAGATTGCCATTTTCAACTAATAATAAGAGAAGACAAACTTAGTCTATTAAAATCATATCGTTTAAATAAAAGATTCATATCTTCAATAAACTATAGAAAATAGCCTCGAGCCGAGAAACATCCGCAAAAATGTCCGTTGGAATCGAGAGATCGCCATGTTCAACTGAAAAATAAAAGAAGACAATTTAGGATATAAAATCCTATCATTTCATATGAAGATTCATATCTTTAACAAAAAAAACGCAAAAATGGCTGTTAGAACAGGGAGATCGCTAACTTCAACGAAAAAATAAGAGAAGACAAAATTAGGCAACAAAATCATATCATTTAATAAAAAGATACATATCTTCCAGAAAATGTATAAAAGTGCTCCGCGCTTAAAAATATTTGCAAAAATGTCTGTTGGAAACTGGGGAGGACAATTTTTAACTGGAAAAATAATAGAATACAAAATTAGGCCATAAAAATCATATCATTTAATAAAATGACTCATATCTTCAATAAAATCTAGAAAATACCCCCGCGCTCAGAAAAATCCGCAAAAGTTTTCGTTGAAACAGGGAGACCGCCATGTTCAACTTAAAAATAAGAGAAGACAAAATTAGGCCATAAAACCATATCATTTAATATAAAGATTGTTAATCGTAGGAGTCCGACTCCCGCCCAGAACCACTGATATACCTCATTGACTCACCCCACTGCAAAAGGACCGCTGGCTCGGAGGTCCGAGGCTACGTGGGGGTGGGTGCACCTCGCGGCGCCCCCCTCCCGGCCGAGGCGTACAACCGCATTCGCTCGGCCCGCCAAGGGCAGTGCGCCTGGGGAGCACCCAGACAGTGCCGCCTGGGATGCTGACAGAGGCATGTGCATATCCCTCCTTGCCAGCGGTCCACGACCCGCGACCGAAAAGGTGCGCGGCCGGGCCGGACAACCCCCAAACAGGACGACCCGGCGGGTCCCCACGAACCCCGCCACCGGGGATAGCATTACCAGACCTTTAGTTCGTCACGCACGACAAACAACCTAGTGTAAGGACACGACTGACACTAACGCCACCTGACCGTCTAACAAAGCACCCCCTGGCCGTTGAGCCCCCTGACACTTAATGCTTTCGGCCCTGACACCCGGACAAAAGCTCCCCTGGCTGCTGGGCCCCCTGACATTTAATGCTTTCGGCCCTGACACCCCGACAAAAGCGCCCCTGGCCGTTGCGCCGTTTGACAAAAGCGTGGCTGATACTCCTGTTCCTGACATCCTCGTCCGAAGCTTCCGCTGACAGCAGGGCCAGCTCAGCACGTCGAGTTAGTATGCCAGGTCAGCCCCACCTAACCGCCTCCCATCAGGTATAAATACCCATTCACTTCTTACGGTGGAGGGGTTGGCAAATTCTCTCTGAATCCATTATTCACACACGAGAGCAAAGGTCGTCCATATCTTTGTTCTCCCACATATATCTCGTCACGTACGGTCGACACACGCTCAGTCTGACCTGCGTGCCTAGCCCCCGCTTTAAGTCCAGTTACTAACTTTGGCATCGGAGGGGCTAAGGGTTGGACCCCAACCCGGCCCTTCTGACGAGTTGCTCGTGGTACAGGGTAGCTCGCCCCTTGGCCGACATCCGCCTTCGGATCCCGCCGCCTGATCCTCCTCCGCCGCGTCTGGTGAGATTTGACTCCGTGGCCTCCCTCGACGACAAGTTTAGCCTCTTCACCCCACTAATCACTTGTTAAATAGCCCATCTAAATCCTCTTATCAATATAACCACAGTGCCCTTGGTTCCCCTCAATACAAATTCATTGTACGCGTGTTCCACCCCACAACAATTGGCGCTGTCTGTGGGAACGAAGGGTCACACCCATGTTAGACTCCATGCCGATCCCTCGGAACCCTGACCACGGCAAGGATCCCGTGGGTCAGGAGCCACTCTCTCTACCGATCACCCCGGCGACTGACCCCCCTCCGGGGATAGGCGCTGAGACAGTCCAAACTTCGGCCCGCGTAATCCAGTAGAACTTAGAGGCCGTTACTCAGGCGATGGGAGGCTGCGCGGCGACAGGAATGGAGGCGCCGCCCGGCCCCTCGGAGCCCCCGAACGTGAGGCAGAATCTTCACCCTCAGTTCGAGGAGGAGGGGGACCGGGGGCTCGCCAAGGAAATCACGGCCCAGCAAAAGCTCTTGGAAGAGGAAATGGAGGTCGCGTGGCTGCGGAGGCGTCAGGAGGAGGCGGCCGCCGCGCAAAGACATTCGGACGAAGAAACCGCACGCCACCAGCTCTGCTTCATCATCGCGGAACGTGAAAGGCTACGGAGGGAGAACGATGGCAACCGGGAAATCCCGGAGATGTCGGTGATGGGCCGGCGGCCCTGGGACGGGCGCGGCCCGCTGTTGGCCAGATCCCCACTGGGAGGAGGGAGCCCACCTCGCCAACACCACTCCCCCGATCGCCAGCACGATGAAGACGTTTGTCGACAACTACGCTTCCTCACCGCCGAGCGCGAAAGGCTCCTGCGGGAGAATCAGGAGCGGATGGAGATCCGGAGGGAGGTGGCCGGAGGGCGATGGCACTGGGAGAACCGTATGTAATGCCCTACCAGCTACTGCACAAGTACTAGAGGGGGGGTGAATAGTACTTTAAAATAATAAGGAGTATAATTCCAAATTAAATTGCAAACAACTACCAAATCAATTTGCGGAAGCTTAAATTGAATGACAACAATTAAATTAACAATGCAAACAAACGATGTTAATGGGTTCGGATCCACCCAAGTCTCCCCGACTTGTTCCCGGTGATCCTACGTCCCAACCACCCGGATCCCCTCCGGATACTTGAGTTAGAAACCCTAACTCAAGATTTCCACTATGAATATCTTGTGAAAAACCTTCACAAGATCAAATCATACATGCAATAGCAAACGTGAATCCCACAACCCGGGATCACAACCTTCTCTCACAACCGAGAGAATCACAAAGCAATATTAAAGAGTTTAATATGAAATAAACAATCTTACCACAAAATCCTATACCTTGAGTTTTTCTTACCCAAATGGTGAAATGAAGGATTTGAGGAAGATGAAGTCACCAAGACCTAGCACCAATGAAATGACCAGCAATCGGTGCCTAGGAAAGAGTTGGAGACTTGGATCAAGCAATAGCTTGAAGAGCTCACCAAGAACAAGCTTCTCTCTAGATCTAGAAATGAGAGAGAATGGGTTTCTTGTGAGGAAGAGAGCTTTAGATTTGAGGGAGAATAGCTATCTCTTTAGAACTCAATGAATCTCTTAATGGCAGCTCTAACCTAGATAGAAATGACCTAGGTTCGTATTTATAGGGTCCCATAAAAACAAGTTAGGTCATTCACCAACGGATAGAAATCTGTGAGAGTTAGTCGGTCAAAGAACAATCACTGACCGACTAGTTCATCAACTAGTCGGTCAGACAAACAACGTGGACCGACTAAGAGTAGATCTGAGAAGAGATAGAATTTCAGACCTAGAAATCTAGTCGGTCCAAGAAGACTTTCTGACCGACTAGTTTCACAACTAGTCGGTCAGTCAGTGAACGTAGACCGACTAAGAGCAAAAAGTATTAGTCTGAGTACAAAGTGACTTAGTCGGTCCAAGAACAAAAGTTGACCGACTAGATTGTCAACTAGTCGGTCACCAAACGTTCTTAGACCGACTAACGGTAAACAGTAGCTTAGGAGAAATTTAGCATGAACAGTAAGTCACAACTAGTCGGTCAAAGAAGCATCACTGACCGACTAGTTCACAAACTAGTCGGTCGGTGAGTCAACATAGACCGACTAACTGTAAACAGTAAAGTCCAAGAAATTAAGGAATCAAACTAGTCGGTCCAAGAACAGTTGCCGACCGACTAGATCACCATCTAGTCAGTCAGTACTTGTTCTTGTACCAACTAACATGCACATACAAATCCGAATCGAAGCGCGACGCTTCGAGGAAGATAGAATGAACTTGTGCAAGAATCCTAGAGCTACGAAATGAGCGAAATGAAGATAGAAACGTAAGATATACTCAAGGCTTAACATTCTATATATCGAAGCTAAAAGACTATAAATAAAACCTTAATAAACGGTCTTTGAGAGCTTCGATTGAATCTTCATATCTTCCAAAGCGTCGCAAGAGCTTCAACGAAGCTTTAGGCATGAATACGAGCTTTGGGAAGTGTTGAGATGTCGCTTTGAATGTTCTCGTGAAATTGGCGACGATCTCCAATACTGCGCTCACAAATTGTTAGTTCATGGATTATTTATGTTTGCTCATCATCAAAACCAAATCCGGGGAGTCCAATATTCAACATTCTCCCCCTTTTTAGTGATGACAAACCAACATAAATAATAATCAAAAATAATAATTCAAATGTAAAATACTTACTCCCCCTGCATTGATGACACGTTAATTCCAAAATGAATATATATGAATTGCATCAATCAGATGAGTAAGATAAATAAAGCGAATCAATTTTCGAAATATCGGATTTTGAAAATCCTTATATGTATCTTAACTCCCCCTGAATCTAACATATCAAACTAGATTCTTGGAAAATGAGTTAAATTTTCATTTGCGCTATTTATTATCATTATCTCTCCCCCTTTGGCATTATCCCAAAAATGGGGGGCATACAACGACACCAATTAGGAAATGGAAAATCCAACATCGGGAGTCGTAGACAATGACGATGGAACTAATTGACACCAAAGGAAAAGCGATAAAATCAAATCAAAGTGTGCCAATTGTCCATTATCACAAAGTGAAGATCAAAATCATCAAAAATACCAAATAATTATTCATTAATTGAATAAAGAAACATACTCTTCAATATTCAATTTTCTTGGTTAAATTTGTGCATGGAAAACAATTCTATATAATTATAGAAATATAATCTATTTAACCAAGTTTTTAATCGTCGAGCGACGAATTCACAATTCAAATGCATTCAACGAATATATAAAAAAAATGCACGACGAATAAATGACAAAGTGAATGACGATGAACATATATATATATATAGACATCCTGAGTATATCAAAAAGGTATCACATCGAATACATGTGGTACATCATATGAAGCGAGACACATCATCTATATAAACATCCAAAAAATACATCATCATCATCAACATCATCAAAGTGTATCAAAATACATCAAAACAGCATCATATCATAATATCCAACTCCGACATCCAGAAATCACAAAAATACATCAAAACATCTCTCAAACCCCATCCTAACCCAAAATACTCTCACTAAAAAAAAATCATCCAAAGCGTAGTGGAGAGTCCTCGAAACACGCGATCACGAGGAGGAGGCTGGATCTGCAGTGTCCGTGGGTCCAGTCGACGGAGTGGACTCAGGCTCTGCAGGGAGGAGAGGCGTCTCAACAGATGGAATTGTCGGGGCAGGAGTGGAGATCTCAGCAACAGGCTCAACAACGGGAATCTCAACAGCAGCAAGGGTCTCGACAGAAGCAGCAGCAGTAGTGTCAACAGCAGCAGGGGATACATGAGCAGGCTCGGAAGACTGAAGAGCTGAAGCAGATGGCTCTGGAACACCGGAAGTGGTGCCATCTCCAGGAGCAGAAGATGTGGTAGCAGCAGCAGCAGCAGCAGTGGCCGTGGCAACATCGTCACGAGCCAAAGAAGTGACAAGCTCGTCAATCTCCTCATCGTCCATCTCCTCGGCCTCAGAAACTGAAGGAGGAAGATCAATCCCCATCAGACGAGCCATACGGCAGACGACCTCCTTGGTACGAGCCAAACGTGACTCGTGCCGACGAAGAAGGCGTACGACATCGTCCAATGTAGCAGGACGAGAGGGGGCTGCAGCAGCGGACGGAGAAGCCTGAGAAGCAGATGCGGTAGACCTCTGCACGTGACGAAATGCCGCTAGAGATTTCTTCACGGCCGTCGCGTTCAGAGGAGTACCCAAGGGACGCTCATCGTCAGGAGGGAGAGGGACTCGGAAATGACGGAATACAAGAGTCAACAGGCAAGGGTATGGAATGTGCACAGACTTATTGGTCTTGCGTATACACTCGAAAGAATCCATCTTATCGAGTATCACGCGAGCCCAATTAATCTCGCACCCCAAGAAAAGAGCGTAGATCAATTTCAAGAACGGCTGGGATGGGAGTGAAGAGGATCCATACTTAGGGAGGAGACATGACTTCAAGATCAGATTAAGAACCCACGCATTCGGCTTGAAAGATTTCGATGGAACACCAATGAATGCGGAGGGGATAACCTGGAAAATATCAGAAAGAATAGACTGATCCAAGGAAGAAATGTCGTCTACGGAAATGTCCGAAGGGTACCACACGACGAACAACCAAGAATCTCCCCCAAGATTTCTGCCGTGAGAACTATAGGAGTTCCCAAGACAGTCGTCTCAATGGAGTGGCTGGCATCGTACTGGCCTCGGATACGATTGGCATAGAACAATTTCACGAGGCGAGGATACGGTTTGGGATTGGCCTTGGGGTCGTATCGGAGATAATCAAGAAGACCACTATAGGACAGAAGATCAGCAAGGCCGAGAAAATCAGAGAACTGAACGTAATGCTCTAACAACAGTGGACAGTGCTCTATACGGTTGTACGCTGCGAGACACTGAGGGTCATCGCGGCACAACGATATGTCTACACCACCGACTGGCATAGGAGCTTTACCCTTAGCCTTACGGGTCTTCGGAGGTGGAGTGGGTTCCCTAGTAGGCTCATCCTCAGGGACAAACTCAGGGTCAGAATTAGGAGGAGAACCAGGTGTGTGGAGAATGGGCTTTTTAGGCAAATTCTTTCTAGGTTTAAGAGTCGCCGACCTCTGCTTCTTCAGAGGAGGCGAAGAGGGGGAAGCTTGGGTTGATTTGGCACGGCGCTTGGGCTTAGATGGATTCCTAGCGGTAGGTTGATCTACGGTCATGGGAGAAGCCCGAGAGGAAGAGATAGGAATTCTTGTCTTAGCCATAGCACTACGAGCACAAGCAATCGATGATAAGATCAAAAACAGCCTAGCACAAACCCTAGAAATCAAAAGAAATCCGAACACACAAACCCTAGGTTAAAACTAGAAACCCTAGGAGCTAGATGAGATAAAATCGAACCCTAGGGTAGGAATCGACCAAGGAGAGGGAGGGAGATACCTAGGAGGTGGAGTCGACGGCGGCGGACGGCGGCGATCGACGGAGAGATGGCCGGAAGTCGAAGGGTTTCGAGTGGGGGTTTGGGGTTTTCGGGCTGGAGCAAGAGAGAATACCGATTAAAAATGATTTTAGTCGGATGAATTAGAGTATAAGTCGGTCTGGAATCAAAAAGACACAAATGCCCTAACACACTTAGTCGGTCACAGTTCAAGCACTGACCGACTAGATTACGATCTAGTCGGTCGGTCAATGAGCTTGAACCGACTAAGCCGAAACAGAGGCACAGATGAATTTCTAGGGCAAGAATTAGTCGGTCGCAGTATATTCACTGACCGACTAGTTTTCAATCTAGTCGGTCGGTAAGTGTACTGTGACCGACTAACGAAAGAAAATGATAGGAGTTAGATATAGGCTTGATCTAGTCGGTCTGAGTTCATTTGCTGACCGACTAGATGAGCATCTAGTCGGTTGACAAGTGAACTTAGACCGACTAGAAGAGTCCAAAAGTTGATAATTGATTTCTCTTCACAAACCACTTGGATGAAACATCTTAACTCTCTCATTAGTCATCTAAATTACCCCATAAAACGTCGAAATCTTAAATACGACATTGAAATACGAATTCGAGCAATAAATTCGAACAAATCACATAAAATTCCAAAAAATTCAATAAATCTAGCATGAATGAAATATCGCAAAATATAATAGCATGCAAGATAATTGAATGAAATATGAATCCTATATCTCGGATTCACCCATAATCCCCAATTCTCGACGCAACCGCACAAAGGAGTCCTCCTTTAGGGGTTTCGTGAAAATATCGGCGATTTGCTTTTGGGTTTCAACGTACACTAAAATGATGTCCTTTTTAGCAACATGATCATCTAAAAAATGGTGTCGGACATCTATGTGTTTTGATCGGGAATGGTGCACCGGATTCTTTGAAAGACAGATAGCACTTTGATTCTTTGAAAGACTAATACCAAAATCCTTCAAAGTGTGTCTCATCCAAAGAACCTGGGCACAAGCGGCACCGGCGGCAATATATTCCGCCTCGGTGGTTGAAAGTGATACGGAATTTTGCTTCTTGGAAAACCAAGAGACAAGAGAATTTCCTAGAAAATGGCAAGTGCCACTAGTACTTTTCCTGTCGGATTTGCATCCCGCATAATCGGTATCACTGTATGAGACTAACTCATACGTGCTAGATTTCGGATAAAGTAATCCAAAATCTAAAGTGTAACTTAGATAACGGAAAATACGCTTTACCGCTACTAAGTGAGACTCCTTAGGTAGAGACTGATAACGAGCACAAATGCATACGGCAAACATAATATCGAGCCTACTTGCGGTAAGATAAAGTAAGCTACCTATCATACCTCGATATAGACGAATGTCTACATCCTTACCACCCGTATCCTTGTCGAGATGCGTAGTCGTGCTCATTGGAGTCTTTTTCCCGGAAGCACTTTCCATTCCAAATCGCTTAAGCAACTCCACCGTATACTTTGTTTGGTGGATGAAGATTGCATCGTGTAGAATGAGGAGGGAGTTCCAAATTTGATATGCACTCTTACATGTACATATCTTATTGAAATCCTCGGGCTCCAATGCACATTGCAAGGCGTTCATTGCCTTGGCATTACTTACCTCCGCGGCGACCTCCGCGGTAGTCCATTTCTCAAAATCTTCTTCTTCGGGTTCAATATACTCCTTCATTGTAGTTCTCCATAAAGATGCACTTCGGAGGAAGGTTTCCATCCGACACTTCCAGTACCCGTAGTTGGTACCGTTGAAGAATGGAGGCCTTGTAGAGGAATGTCCTTCCATCACGGAAGATGCTCCTTCACGGTTCCTGAAGGTGTCATAGTTGGAAGGTGGACGCACGGTCTTGTTGTTGTTGGCAGACATAGCTGAGTATCTGGCTCTGATACCAAATGTAATGCCCTACCAGCTACTGCACAAGTACTAGAGGGGGGGTGAATAGTACTTTAAAATAATAAGGCGTATAATTCCAAATTAAATAGCACACAACTACCAAATCAATTTGCGGAAGCTTAAATTGAATGACAACAATGAAATTAACAATGCTAACAAACGAAGTTAATGGGTTCGGATCCACCCAAGTCTCCCCGACTTGTTCCCGGTGATCCTACGTCCCAACCACCCGGATCCCCTCCGGATACTTGAGTTAGAAACCCTAACTCAAGATTTCCACTATGAATATCTTGTGAAAAACCTTCACAAGATCAAATCATACAAGCAATGGCAAAGTGAATCCCACAACCCGGGATCACAAACTTCTCTCACAACCGAGAGAGCCAATAAGCAATATAAAGAGTTTATATGAAATAAATACTCTTACCACAAAATCCTATACCTTGAGTTTTTCTTACCCAATAGGTGGAATGAAGGATTTGAGGAAGATGAAGTCACCAAGCCCTAGCACCAAGGAAATGAGCAGCAATGGGTGCCTAGGGAAGAGTTGGAGACTTGGATCAAGCAATAGCTTGAAGAGCTCACCAAGAACAAGCTTCTCTCTAGATCTAGAAATGAGAGAGAATGGGTTTCTTGTGAGGAAGAGAGCTTTAGATTTGAGGGAGAATAGCTATCTCTTTAGAACTCAATGAATCTCTTAATGGCAGCTCTGTTGAAGATAGAAATGACCTAGGTTCGTATTTATAGGAACCCAAAAACATAAGTTAGGTCAATCTCCAACGGAAAGAAATCTGTGAGAATTAGTCGGTCAAAGAACATACACTGACCGACTAGTTCATCAACTAGTCGGTCAGTCACAAAGCATGGACCGACTAAGAGCAGATCTGAGAAGAGATAGAATTTCAGACCTAGAAAACTAGTCGGTCCAAGAACACTGTCTGACCGACTAGTTTCACAACTAGTCGGTCATCCAATGAACGTAGACCGACTAAGAGGCAAAACAACATAGTCTGAAGGCAAGTTGACTTAGTCGGTCCAAGAACAAAAGTTGACCGACTAGATTGTCAACTAGTCGGTCATCAAACGTTCTTAGACCGACTAACTGTAAACAGTAGCTTAGGAGAAATTTGGCATGAACAGAAAATCATAACTAGTCTGTCAAAGAAGCATCACTGACCGACTAGTTCACAAACTAGTCGGTCGGTGAGTCAACGTAGACCGACTAACTGTAAACAGTAAAGAACAAAGATTTAACTGACAGAAACTAGTCGGTCCAAGAACAGTGGCCGACCGACTAGATCTCCATCTAGTCGGTCAGTACTTGTTCTTGTACCAACTAACATGCACAACAAAGTCCGAATCGAAGCGCGACGCTTCGAGGAAGTTAGAGTGAACTTGTGCAAGAATCCTAGAGCTACGAAATGAGCGTAATGAAGATAGAAACGTAAGATATACTCAAGGCTTAACATTCTATCAATCGAAACTAAAAGACTATAAATAAAACCTTAATAAACGGTCTTTGAGAGCTTCGATTGAATCTTCATTACTTCCAAAGCGTCGCAAGAGCTTCAACGAAGCTTTAGGCATGAAACTGAGCTTTGGAAAGTGTTGAGATGTCGCTTTGAATGTTCACGTGAAATTGGCGACGATCTCCAATACTGCGCTCACAAATTGTTAGTTCATGAATTATTTATGTTTGCTCATCATCCAAAACCAAATCCGGGGAGTCCAATATTCAACATTCTCCCCCTTTTTGGTGATGACAAACCAACATAAATAATAATCAAAGATAATAATTCAAATGTAAAATACTTACTCCCCCTGCATTGATGACACGTTAATTCCAAAATGAATATAAATGAATTGCATCAAGCAGACGAGTAAGATAAATAAAGTGAATTGATTTTTGAAATATCGGATTTTGAAAATCCGTATATGTATCTTAACTCCCCCTGAATCTAGCATATCAAACTAGATTCTTGGAAATTGAGTTAAATTTTCATTTGCGCTATTTATTATCATTATCTCTCCCCCTTTGGCATTATCCCAAAAATGGGGGGCATTCAACGACAACAATTAGGAAATGTAAAATCCAACATCGGGAGTCGTAGACAAAGGCAATGGACCAACTTGACACCAAGGGAAAAATTGTGGAAATCAAAACAAGGTGTGCCAAATTTTCCATTATCAAAAAAAATTCAAAATCATCAAAAACACCAAATCATTATTCATTTCTTGAATAAAGAAACATACTCTTCAATATTCAATATTCTTGGTTAATTTTGTGCATGGAAAACAATTCTATAAAATTACAGAATTTAAATCCATTTAACCAACTTTTTATGCGTCGATTCGATATCACATTTCAAATATATTCAACGAATATTAAAATTTGCACGACGAATAAAAGATAAAGTGAACGATGATGAACATATATATATATAGACAACATGAGTACATCCAAAAAAATATCACATCGAATATATGAGATACATCATATCAAGCGCTACATATCGTCAAAAAGAAATACATCATCATCATCATAAAATCCAACACCGACAACCAGAAAGCACAAAAAAATACATCAAAGCATCTCTCAACCCCATCCTAACCCAAAACACTCTCACTAGAATATATCATCCAAAACGTATATGGAGAGTCCTCGGAACAACGATCACGAGGAGGAGGCAGGATCTGCAGCGTCCGTGGGTCCAGTCGACGGAGTGGACTCAGGATCTGCAGGGAGTAGAGGTGTCTCAACAGATGGAATCGTCGGGGCAGGAGTCGAGATCTCAGCAACAGGCTCAACAGCAGCATGAGTCTCGACAGAAGCAGCAGCAGCAGATACATGAGCAGGCTCGGAAACTGGGTCAGCAGCAGGCACAGAAGGCTGAAGAGCTGCAGCAGATGGCTCTGGAACACCGGAAGAGGTGGCAACTCCAGGAGCAGAAGTAGAAGTACCAGCAGCAGCAGTACCAGCAGAAGTGCCCTCGGGGGCACGAGCCGAAGCATGACAGAGCTCCTCAATGTCCTCCTCAGCCATCTCATCAAACTCCTCATCCTCAGACACGGAAGGAGGAAGCTCAACACCCATCTGACGAGCCATACGGCAGACTACCTCCTCGGTACGAGCCAAGCGGGACTCGTGACGACGAAGTATCCGTAGGACATCATCAAGGGTGGCAACGGGAGTAGCAGAGGCACTGGCAGAGGCAGGGACAGACGCAGAAGGTGTCGTCCTCTGAACGTGACGAAGCGCCGCAAGAGATTTCTTGACGGCCGTCGCATTCAGGGGAGGACCAAGGGGACGCTCATCGTCACGAGGCAATGTGACACGAAAATGACGAAACACGAGGGTCAACATGCAAGGAAATGGGATATGAGCCGATTTATTGGACTTTCGAATACACTCGAAAGAGTCAATCTTATCGAGTATAATTCGAGCCCAATTAATCGAGCTCCCCATGAAGATCGCATAGATAAGCTTCAAAAATGGCTGGGATGGCAAAGATGAGGAGCCGTACTTGGGAAGCAAGCACGACTTCAGAATCAGATTAAGGACCCATGCATTTGGCTTGAAAGATTTAGATGGCACGCCAATCATGGCAGGAGGAATCTGATGGAAAATCTCTGAAAGGATGGTCAGATCAAGAGAAGAAATATCATCTACCGAGATATCAGAAGGAAGAAGGCCAGACGAAGAGATACCCAAAATCTCTCCTAAGATTTCCGCAGTGAGGACTATAGGAGTCCCCAAAACGGTCGTCTCAACAGAGTGGGTCTGATCGTACTGACCCCGGATCCTATTAGCATAGAAAAGCTTCACTAATCTAGGGTAGGGGTGAGGATTCGCCTTCGGGTCATATCGAAGGTAATCGAGAAGACCCGACGACGACAGAAGATCAGCTAACCCTATGAAGTCGCTAAACTGGACGAAATGCTCCAGAAGCAGCGGGCAATGTTCGATACGGTTATATGCCGCGAGACACAAAGGGTCATCGCGACATAAGGAAATATCGACACCGCCCACCGGCATTGGACCCTTTCCCTTAGGTTTTCGAGTAGACGAACGAGGGTGGGTGCTAGACTCGGGATGAATAGGAGGAGTGGGTTCCCTATGAGTCTCGGTCTCGGGGATATACTCCGTATCGGAATCGGTAGGAGTATGGAACGAAGATTGAGAAGCAAGAATTTTGGCCTTTGGCTTAGGCTTGGGTTTGGGTTTCGGTTGACCTCTAGGTTTAGCGGTCGTCGTCCTCTTCTTCTTGAGAGGAGGCGAAGACGACGAAGGATGGGTGGTCTTGGCTCTACGCTTCAGAGGGGTTGGGTGCTCGGGGTCCGAAGAGATTGGATCAACGGTCATCGGAGAGGGGCTAGAGGGAGTGATCGGAATGCGTGTTCTTGCCATAATCTCGGCACAACACGACACACGAGATTGGAAAGAAGAGATCCTAGCCGAAATTAGAAAACCCTAATGGAAACCCTAGAAGATGAAATCAACTGGAAAACCTAACCCTAGAGCTGAAACCGAACCCTAGATAGGAGAGGGAGGAAGAGGAGATACCCTAGGTCGAAGATCGGCGGACGGCGACGGCGGGAATGGTCGGAAAGTGGCCGGAAGACGAAGGGTCTCGAGGGAGGTCGGGGTTTTGAGCGGAGAGAGAAGAGATTTCGATCGATTAGAATGAAAATCGATCGACTAAACTGAGTTTAAGTCGGTCGATTTCCCAAATGACCAAACAGCCCCTGGCACAACTAGTCGGTCACAGTTCAAGCACTGACCGACTAGATCACGATCTAGTCGGTCGGTCAATGAGCTTGAACCGACTAGGTGCAAACAGTGGCTGAATCCAAGAATTACTGACAAGATTTAGTCGGTCTGCGTTCAAGTACTGACCGACTAGATCTTAATCTAGTCGGTCGATCACTGAACATGAACCGACTAAAGAGTCAAAAACTTGAAAATCAAGTTCTCTCCATAATACGCTTGGACGATAAATCTCAAAACTCTCAATAAACATCTAAACTACCCCATTAAACATCGAAAAACAGAAATTTGATGATTACGCACAAATCGAACGAAAAATTAAGATATCACATAAAATTCCCGAAAAATCCAATAATTCTAGCATGAATGAGATATTGTCAAGAATAATAGCATGCAAAATTATTGAATGAAGCATGAATCCTATATTTCGGATTCACCCATAATCCCCAATTCTCGACGCAACCGCACAAAGGAGTCCTCCTTTAGGGGTTTCGTGAAAATATCGGCGATTTGCTTTTGGGTTTCAACGTACATTAATATGATGTCCTTTTTAGCAACATGATCATCTAAGAAATGGTGTCGGACATCTATGTGTTTCGATCGGGAATGGTGCACCGGATTCTTTGAAAGACAAATAGCACTTTGGTTATCCACCATGATAGGGCTAGTATCACAATGAATACCAAAGTCCTTCAATGTGTGTCTCATCCAAAGAACCTGGGCACAAGCGGCACCGGCGGTAATGTATTCCGCCTCGGTGGTTGAAAGTGAAACCGAATTTTGCTTCTTGAAAAACCAAGAGACAAGAGAATTTCCTAGAAAATGGCAAGTGCCACTAGTACTTTTCCTGTCGGATTTGCATCCCGCATAATCAGCGTCACTGTATGAGACTAACTCATACGTGCTAGATTTCGGATAAAGTAATCCAAAATCTAAAGTGTAACTTAGATAGCGAAAAATGCGCTTTACCGCTACTAAGTGAGACTCCTTAGGTTGAGACTGATAACGAGCACATATACATACGGCAAACATAATATCGGGCCTACTTGCGGTAAGATAAAGTAAGCTACCTATCATACCTCGATATAAACGAATGTCTACATCCTTACCGCCCGTATCCTTGTCAAGATGCGTAGTCGTGCTCATTGGAGTCTTTTTCCCGGAGGCATTCTCCATTCCAAATCGCTTTAGCAACTCCACCGTGTACTTTGTTTGGTGGATGAAGATTGCATCGTTCAGATGACGAATTTGGAGACCTAAGAAATATTTGAGTTCGCCCATGTGGCTCATCTCAAATTGTTCCTTCATAACATTAGAAAACTCTTCGCAAAGAGCGAAGTTAGTAGCACCAAAAATGATATCATCAACATAAATTTGAACTAATAAAATATCATTATTCGCATGCTTAATAAAAAGTGTTGAATCGGCTTCGCCCATTTTAAAATTCAAATCCAAAAGAAAATTCTTTAGGCGATCATACCAAGCTCGAGGAGCTTGTCTCAAACCATAAAGAGCTTTCTTTAGTTTAAAAACGTGATTTGGAAATTTTTCATTTACGAAGCCCGGAGGTTGAGAAACGTAAACTTCCTCAACGACATCTCCGTTTAAAAATGCACTTTTAACATCCATTTGAAATAATTTAAAATTCTTATGGCATGCAAAAGACAAAAGTAATCTAATTGATTCTAATCTAGCTACCGGAGCGAAGGATTCTTCGAAATCAATACCTTCCTCTTGTCGATAGCCTTGAGCTACTAACCGGGCTTTGTTCCGGACGACGACTTGGTTTTCGTCGGTTTTGTTCTTGAAGATCCACTTTGTCCCTATGACGGTGTGGTTCTTCGATGGCAATGGAACAAGCTCCCAAACCTCATTTCTTTCGAATTGAATGAGCTCCTCCTCCATGGCTAAGATCCAAGCGCTATCTTCGCATGCTTCATTAATATTCTTTGGCTCTATTGATGATGCAAAGGCACAATTTGCGAAGTGGTGGACTTGCGATCTTGTCTTGACACTATCTTGAATATTGCCAATGACTTGCTCATGGGGATGGTCACGAATGGTATGAAGCCGTTTGGGAATACCTTGATCACTAGGAACATTCTCAACAACTTCATTAGTTGGGTTAGTCTCAATAGAATCAATAGAATCATTAGACTTAGAATTATCAAATGAATCACATAAAACATCCAAAGAATCGTTATCATTTGAAATTCTAGTTGGAACAAATCCTTCATTAAATGAGACATGAAGCGATTCCTCGATCGTTGAGGTTCGTTTGTTGAATATCCGGTAGGCTTTGCTACGCGTAGAATATCCGACAAAAATCCCCTCATCGGATCTTGGATCGAATTTGTCCAAACTACCATATGTGTTCTTAATAAAACATTTCGAACCAAAAACACGAAAATGTTTGACTTGAGGCAACCTACCAAACAACAATTCATAACAAGTTTGTTTAGTGCCGGGCCTCAAAAGTATTCTATTAAACACATAACAAGCGGTGTGTACCGCTTCCGCCCAAAATTGATGGCCAAGTTGGCTATCATCAAGCATAGTGCGAGCACACTCCACTAGCGTCCTATTCTTTCTCTCAACTACACCATTTTGAGGAGGTGCACGAGGGAAAGAGAAGGTGTGAGTAATACCAACTTCATCACAAAATGTCTCAAAAGACTCATTCTCAAATTCACCTCCATGATCACTACGAATAGTGACAATGGTGGTTCCTAAGAGATTTTGTACTTTCTTAACAAAAATTGTGAAGTTTTCAAAAGCTTCATTTTTATTACACAATGAAAATACCCAAGTAAATCTTGAATAGTCATCTACGATGACAAGTCCATACCTTGCATTTCCTAAGGAAGCTACTCTAGTTGGCCCAAATAAATCTAGATGTAATAGCTCTAGTGGCCTTTTAGTAGAGATGCTTTTCTTAGGTTTAAATGAAGATTTAGGAAGCTTGCCGCGTTGACAACAATCGCAAAAACTTTTCTTTTCGAAAACAAGCTTCGGAAAACCTTTAATAGAATTCAATTTTGAAAGCGTATATAGTGTTCCAAAGTTCACATGTCCAAAGCGTCGATGCCATAAGTGTTGTTCACTTGTGTTGGCAACGAGACATTGTTCATATGACTTAGGAAGATCCAAAATATAAATGTCTTTACGACGAGTTCCGGAAAATAATAATTTTTCATTATCCTTTCTCAAAATATGACACAATCCTTTCGCAAAGCTAACTTTGTAACCTTTGTCACAAAGTTGACTTATTGAAATAAGATTATGATTTAAACCACTAACAAGATAAACATCACTAATTAATGGTTTAGTAGAGTTACCGACTTTACCAACACCTATGATGGTTCCGCTCTCGTTGCCTCCAAATACGACGCGGTTTCCATTCGCAATGGGAACCACTCCGGAGAGCAAACGAGCGTCACCCGTCATGTGTTTGGAACACCCGCTATCGAGTATCCAGTTCCCTTTGGAGCTAAATTTAAATTCGTTGCTCCTTTCCTTTTTCTTTTCCTTGAGTACCTAAAGATAGATAAGTTCATATCATGGTACCCAAGGTCATTGGGTCCAAGGGATTAGACCTTTGGAAGCCAAGTCCAAGTGGACTTAGACTTCCCCACATAATTCTTACTATGCACAACATCCGAAAAATAAGCATTCATATATATTTGTTTTTCGTCCATGCTTGTGTCCTTTGGGCTCCAAATAGTGAAAATTTTGGGAGCCATCATCCTATTGGGTGCATGCATGCTACGTTGATTTCTACGTGATGCATGTAGTGGATAGGCATACGGGACATGATGGAATGGTGCACGACGAGAATTATTCATATGATGAGGTGGGTGTACATATGCATGTGTGGAAACACGTGCGTGAGGGTGTCTCACTTGGTGTGCACGTGCCCGAGAATGTGTTGCATAAAAATCATCATATGTGTGAGACGGTGGAGTAGGACGTGTGTTCCTACGTGGCATGGTATTGGTGTACATGTAAGCATGCCCCTTCTTTGGAGGTCCACCCAAAGTGGGTTTCTTTCCGAAAGAGGGTGTGGACGAGGTGGAAGCACCATTGGTAGATGAACTACCAATAGAGTGTTTGCTCCCACTCGTTGAGGCTTCGGAAGTTGGCCTAACAAAAGTAGTGACCGACTTGGATGAATTTCCCATCATATACCCCAAGCCAATGTGGTGTTTGGCCGGAAGTAAATCTTTTAGGATATTATCCAAATGGCCCTTACCTTTGTTGAATTCGTTGATTCGGCCCAATGTGTTCTCATATTTCTCTTTGAGAGAACGCAAAGAGGTATCCAAAGTGGATATTTGCGAAGTGAGCACATAAACACGAGATTTAAGATTCTCGTTCTCAATACTCAAAGTCGAGTTTTGAGAAGTTAAATCCGCTATCTCATGTTCTTCCGCATCCTCAATGCTAGCATGTTCAAGTTTAGATTTGAGATTCACAATCTCATTTCTTAACTCTTCAACAACGGTGTCGTTGTTGGTGATGATAGTCTTAGGCGATGTTTGAATGCTAGCTAGGTCATCTTTTACCTTAGTATATCTATTTACTAACTTAGTATATTTTGACCAAAGTTGAGTGTTAGCATCCCTAAGATCATCCATCGTTACCTCATCGCTTTCTTTATCACTATCATCGGAAGAGGAGGATCCTTGATCGTTCTCCTCTCTTGCCATGAAGCACATGTGCGCTTGCTCCACTTGCTCATCGTCCGACTCTCCGCTTGAGGAATCCTCGGAGTCGGTGAAGGTAGCTCCGACAAGTCCCTTCTTGTTTCCTTTCGTGTACTTCTTGGACTTGTCATACTTTGGTGCCTTCCACTTCTCCTTTTGCTTGTTTTGAGGACAATCCGCTTTGATGTGTCCTGGCTTATTGCATTTAAAGCACAAAGGTGGAGAGGCGTTAGTAGAAGTAAACTTAGATTTTTGTTTGAAGTTACCCTTTCGGAAGAAACGGTTGAACTTCTTGGCCATGAGTGCCATGGATTCCAAGTCCAACTCGTTTTCCGATTCTTCATCATCGGTAGAGGTGGATGAAGCCGCCTTGAATGCAATCGCCTTTTTCTTAGGCGCATCTAGGTTCAAATATGACTTCATCTTTTCTTGTAGCTTCACCTTGCTATCTTTGCGTACCTCGTATGACATCAA
Source organism: Scilla litardierei (assembly GCA_030789695.1). Lineage (NCBI taxonomy): Eukaryota > Viridiplantae > Streptophyta > Magnoliopsida > Asparagales > Asparagaceae > Scilla > Scilla litardierei. The sequence goes on from JAULAV010008993.1 coordinate 27,426, forward strand.
GGTACCCATTAGTTGAACTACGGTATATTTGTCCATGTCATTACCTTCCTCAATGGCGAAGGTACGTTTTTCCCAAGAAGAGGGAAGTCCTTCAATAAGCTTTAAGCACTTCTCCTTTTGAGTGTAGATCTTGCCGAGGGCCTCTAACTCGTTTATTATGTCAACGAAACGAGCGTAGTATTCTTTCATCTTCTCGCCCTGTTGCATATGAAACATTTCGTAATCTTTGGTTACGACTACGAGTTTAGAGTCTCTTACCCTACTCGTCCCTTCATGTAGAATGAGGAGGGAGTTCCAAATTTGATATGCACTCTTACATGTGCATATCTTATTGAAATCCTCGGGCTCCAATGCACATTGCAAGGCGTTCATTGCCTTGGCATTGCTTACCTCCGCGGCGACCTCCGCGGTAGTCCATTTCTCAAAATCTTCTTCTTCGGGTTCAATATACTCCTTCATTGTAGTTCTCCATAAAGATGCACTTCGGAGGAAGGTTTCCATCCGACACTTCCAGTACCCGTAGTTGGTACCGTTGAAGAATGGAGGCCTTGTAGAGGAATGTCCTTCCATCACGGAAGATGCTCCTTCACGGTTCCTGAAGGTGTCATAGTTGGAAGGTGGACGCACGGTCTTGTTGTCGTTGGCAGACATAGCTGAGTATCTGGCTCTGATACCAAATGTAATGCCCTACCAGCTACTGCACAAGTACTAGAGGGGGGGTGAATAGTACTTTAAAATAATAAGGCGTATAATTCCAAATTAAATTGCACACAACTACCAAATCAATTTGCGGAAGCTTAAATTGAATGACAACAATGAAATTAACAATGCTAACAAACGAAGTTAATGGGTTCGGATCCACCCAAGTCTCCCCGACTTGTTCCCGGTGATCCTACGTCCCAACCACCCAGATCCCCTCCGGATACTTGAGTTAGAAACCCTAACTCAAGATTTCCACTATGAATATCTTGTGAAAAACCTTCACAAGATCAAATCATACAAGCAATGGCAAAGTGAATCCCACAACCCGGGATCACAAACTTCTCTCACAACCGAGAGAGCCAATAAGCAATATAAAGAGTTTATATGAAATAAATACTCTTACCACAAAATCCTATACCTTGAGTTTTTCTTACCCAATAGGTGGAATGAAGGATTTGAGGAAGATGAAGTCACCAAGCCCTAGCACCAAGGAAATGAGCAGCAATGGGTGCCTAGGGAAGAGTTGGAGACTTGGATCAAGCAATAGCTTGAAGAGCTCACCAAGAACAAGCTTCTCTCTAGATCTAGAAATGAGAGAGAATGGGTTTCTTGTGAGGAAGAGAGCTTTAGATTTGAGGGAGAATAGCTATCTCTTTAGAACTCAATGAATCTCTTAATGGCAGCTCTGTTGAAGATAGAAATGACCTAGGTTCGTATTTATAGGAACCCAAAAACATAAGTTAGGTCAATCTCCAACGGAAAGAAATCTGTGAGAATTAGTCGGTCAAAGAACATACACTGACCGACTAGTTCATCAACTAGTCGGTCAGTCACAAAGCATGGACCGACTAAGAGCAGATCTGAGAAGAGATAGAATTTCAGACCTAGAAAACTAGTCGGTCCAAGAACACTGTCTGACCGACTAGTTTCACAACTAGTCGGTCATCCAATGAACGTAGACCGACTAAGAGGCAAAACAACATAGTCTGAAGGCAAGTTGACTTAGTCGGTCCAAGAACAAAAGTTGACCGACTAGATTGTCAACTAGTCGGTCATCAAACGTTCTTAGACCGACTAACTGTAAACAGTAGCTTAGGAGAAATTTGGCATGAACAGAAAATCATAACTAGTCTGTCAAAGAAGCATCACTGACCGACTAGTTCACAAACTAGTCGGTCGGTGAGTCAACGTAGACCGACTAACTGTAAACAGTAAAGAACAAAGATTTAACTGACAGAAACTAGTCGGTCCAAGAACAGTGGCCGACCGACTAGATCTCCATCTAGTCGGTCAGTACTTGTTCTTGTACCAACTAACATGCACAACAAAGTCCGAATCGAAGCGCGACGCTTCGAGGAAGTTAGAGTGAACTTGTGCAAGAATCCTAGAGCTACGAAATGAGCGTAATGAAGATAGAAACGTAAGATATACTCAAGGCTTAACATTCTATCAATCGAAACTAAAAGACTATAAATAAAACCTTAATAAACGGTCTTTGAGAGCTTCGATTGAATCTTCATTACTTCCAAAGCGTCGCAAGAGCTTCAACGAAGCTTTAGGCATGAAACTGAGCTTTGGAAAGTGTTGAGATGTCGCTTTGAATGTTCACGTGAAATTGGCGACGATCTCCAATACTGCGCTCACAAATTGTTAGTTCATGAATTATTTATGTTTGCTCATCATCCAAAACCAAATCCGGGGAGTCCAATATTCAACATTCCTCCATGGCAAGGACCCAAGCACTATCTTCGCACGCTTCAACTATATTCTTTGGCTCTATTGATGAGACAAAGGCACTATTGGCGAAGTGGTGGACTTGCGATCTCGTCTTGACACTATCATGAATATTTCCAATTACTTGCTCATGGGGATGGTCGCGGACGGTTTGAAGCCGCTTGGGAATACCTTGATCACTAGGCACATTCTCAACAACTTCATTAGTCGGGTTAGTCTCAATAGAATCAATTGAATCAATGGACTTAGAATTTTCAAACGAATCACATAAAACATCCATAGAATCATTGTCATTTGAAATTCTAGAAGTAATAAAATTCTCATTAAAAGAGACATGAAGTGATTCCTCGATCGTAGAGGATCTTTTGTTGTATATCCGGTAGGCTTTGCTACGTGAGGAATACCCAACAAATATCCCCTC